>QEPC01012585.1:1364341-1384562 GCA_003113815.1 Sphenodon punctatus | reverse complement strand
TGTGTGTGTAACATGGCAAAAACACACTTTGCCATGTGTTTTTGTGGGTGGGTTTCCTGCTTTGCCATGTGGTTTTTCTGGGTGGGTTTCCTGCTTTGCCATGTGAGTCGCAGAATTTTGCCATATGGGTCGCAGAATTTTCCATTTTGGGTCGCAGAATTTTGGAAAATATTTTGCAGAAGAATCGGGGTCCTGTCTATAACTGAGCTAACTCCTACTACAACTATGTATCTATCTATAGTAACTATCTAATATCTATCTATCTATTCAATATTACACAGAGATGGGGGGGGATACAAACAGCTCACAACAAACAATACAGGGAGGGGTACAAAACTGAAATAAAACCTAAATCAATCTAATCCTACTCTAAAAAAATCCAAAAACAGGGGAAGGGAATCAGGGATGGAATATATAGTGGGAGGAGGGGAAGATTCAATGGAGGGTAGGGAGAAAGAAAACAGAGAGGGTTAAAAAATAAAAATAACACCTAAAGCTATCTAATCTAATCTAAATAAATGAAACTACGGAGGTAAATGTGTGGAAATGGGTAAAATAGGAGGAGGATGGCAATGGATTGGGAGGTACTCAAACTGCTGGGAGAGGGAGACTTCTGAAAATGCCTGCTGACAGGATCAGTGGGAAATGCTATGAACTAAATGGATTATCTAATGAGGACAAAGGCCTACTCCTACAAACACTACTAAATCTCTAAACACGATCTCTATCTCAGCTAACTCCTACAACTATATCTAATCTAATCTATCTATCTATCTATATCGGATGGGGGGAAACAGAAATAACACAGAGAGGGGTACAAAACTGAAATGAAACCTAAATCAATCTAATGCTACTCAAAATCAATCAAAAAACAGGGGAATGGAATCAGGGATGGAATAAGAGAGGGAGAGGGAAAGGATTCAATGGAGGGGGGGAGGGAGGAAGGAAGATTGAACACAGGGAACACAGGGAGGGGTAAAACAAAAAAAACAACACCTAAATCTATTTAAGCTAAGCTAAATAAATGAAACTAGGGAGGTAAATGTGTGGGATGGGTGAAATAGGAAAAGGATGACAATGGATTAGGAATAGAAAGGAACACAAACTGCTGGGAGAGGGAGACTTCTGAAAATGCCTGCTGTCAGGAACAGTGGCTAGCTCAGAAGGTGTTGGATGGCGGGGAGGGCAATGACTTTTGTTACTTGCTGCACCCACCTTACTACAAGCCCCATTGGCTCTGTGCAACCTAGCCCCATGTCCCCCATGTCCAATCACAGACTACGAAGCCAGTGGTCTGAGGAAAAAAGGGATGGTGATTGGGCAGGCTGGTTGCTACTCCAAGTCTCCACTCCTGGTGCCAAGAAGTCTTCTCCTCAGCTGCCCCCTCCTCCCAGTCATATTTTTGCCACCCAAACTCATCCGAACGATACCGAACTGTTCGGTTGTTTCCAAGTTCGGATCAAGTTCGGTTTGGTCAGTTCAGATTCAGTTTGGCTGAGCGGTTTGGTTGTCTGAACGGACTGAGTTCGGTCCCAACTCCAAACTCCCAAACCACATTTGCAGATCCCTATATTCCAACTTCTGGAACTGCTGCCAGAGGCTGCTAGAAACAGTTTGTCCCAAATTTAGGGCAGGTTGCAAGACTCTATTCGACCAAGCCCTTATATGCCATGTGCTTCTGTTTACACTAAACTGTCATTTGTTACCACCAGGTGAGCTGTGGGTGAGACAGGTTAGAACTGACTGTGATGGAAATGCAAAGGTGGCCCCCAATGCTGAACAAAAAATAATTGTTAGCCTGCCAGCCTACCTGGTTCTTAGAGAATTCACCCATGGGCATAGCATAAAATGACATGGGGCAGAAATGGGGGTGGGTGGGGAGTTCATTCCAGAATTATCCTCAGGGAAGCAGAGATCCTCCTTACAGATGGCTTTGACAGAATCAGAGTTTTCCAGTCTTGGAGCTCTATGGAGTTTAGTCCACTTTCTACCCCACCAGTGAATCTTCTAAGGAAAGAGTGGGCATATCAGTTGGTAAACCCTAATGACTAAAGTTCAGAACAGTCACTATTTATTTAATTAATTCATTAAATAAATAAATAATCTATATTTTTATACGACAGCCCCGTGCCATGGCACTCAGAGCGCTTTACATATAACACACACAACTTTCAGTCCACACAACAACCCTGTGAGGTAGGTTAGGCTTATAAATTTATAATTATATAATTTATAATTAAATTTATCAATTTAAATTGATAATTTAAATTGATAATTATTAAATTATATAATTCCTACAAATGTCAGGGCTGAAAATCCAGCCCTGGCATTTGTAGGGAAAAAAGCCGCTGGACATGGCTGATGACGCTTTTAGCCCCGCGCCCATGTGCAGAGCTCAGCGTAAGTTTGCCAGCTAGGAGATTCTGCGCCGGGAGGTTTGCCATCGCGCCTAATGTGGGCAAGTAGCCTTATTCTTGCCATCTTTAACTTACCATCATTTCATCATGGCGATATAAGCAGTTCTGAGAGGTTTAATTATAAAGCGCTCTCTCTCTCTCTCTCTCTCTCTCTTTTTCTCTCTCCCCCCAAGATCCAGCTTACTTGGAATCACTTCATCACATCAATACCTTCCAAATTTATTAAGCTGAGAGCTGTAGCCATTCCTAGGTTGTTTTTTTCCCCATATTATTAAAGTAAAAGATTTGGTAGGTAAGTAGTAAGTGTCAATCAATAGACAGCAGGAGCTCAGCCAGCAGAGAAGCTTTCAACAATCATTGAGTACACAGGCACTCAAGTTACAAGGACAAAATGAATGATAGTTTCTGAAGATTTTACTCATGTGTATCATAGCGTGAAAACAGACATGACGCTAACCACCCTTTAACCACCCTTGGTGGTTATTTATGCATGTTTCAGGGCTGTATTGGTGCCCTACGCAGTCCTGCAACATGCATAAATGACCACTAAGGGTGGTTAAAGGGTGGTTAGCATCATGTCTGTTTTCACCCATAGAGCCTGACTTGAAACTCATCCACCACTTTAAATGCCTCAAACTACTTTACTAACAGTTACAAGCAACACCTCCATCCCTTCCTCTCCATGGCATCACTCTTACGATTCCCCCCCCACCCCCACATACCCATAATTCCTCTCTTTTAGGTAGAAAAAGGCCTGATATGGAAACCCTACTGATGATCAGGTCTAAGTCTGGATGCAACTGTGAATGTTGTAGCTTAGGCTGATCAACAGCAATATGCATAGCAGCTCAAACATATAACAAATGCTCATACCACAGCAGTTCCTGCTCTCAGTAACATCAATAAACTAGTGTTTGACAGCTGATCCTACACCAAAGCAACTGTAAACCAGGGTTTCTAACAGACCTCATTACAAGAAAATTATCTGTCAAATATTCTCCCTCCTGCAGAGCACAGCAACCTACTTCTCAGTGGCCAATAAAAAGTGTTGGTGTTATGTTAGGATTAGGAATAGACCCTGAGAAAGGGGAGACATTGTTGAGAGAAGCACTAATGAGAGGGAAGAAAACCGGAATAAAGTGTAGCATGGGCCCAAGCAATAAGACATAGCCTTCATCAGTGAAGGGAAGACATATAAGATCTCATTCAGGCCTCCTTCAACAGGACAATGAATTGTTTATTTTGTTTGGGCAAAGCCCTTAACAAATTAGCATAAATCGCCCAGCTGGCTAAATAGCATACATGCATAAAATTTTATTGTGGAAACCACCAAACAAACACAACATAGACAAACTGAAGTATATAAAATCAACATATCACTGCACCACTTAGTCAAATCCTACTAAGGTAATATAAAATATAAGTATAAGATATCCATCCCCTACTCTGTTAACCCAAGACTGTGCCCAACCACGGAGGAACCGCTCCCCCAGGTTTAAGGCCATCATAGCCAACGGTGGGCAACCCCTCAGATATTATAAACTCTCTGTAAGGTGGAAGACGGGGCTTTGAATACCCTGAATTGCCAGGCCAAATCTTGCTACTGTCCTTGATTGTTCGGAATCATTTGGCCTGAGTAAACTCTGAATACCTTTTGATACTAAATCTTGTCCCATAAAAATCCTCCCCAGGTATCTACGTCTAGGGTCCACTAGAGCAGGGCACTGAAAGAACATATGCTCCAGAGTATCAACCTCCCCCAGCTGGCATAGGGGGCATAGCCGTAGAGCCCACGGGGTCTTCCTATGGTGGCCTTCCAAAACCTCTGAGGTAAACATATTTGTTCTCAGATTGAAGAAAACCGTACGCTCCCCAGCGTTTTCCCATACAAATAGATAATGTGGGCCAAGAGATCGAGGATTGTATGGCATATATTCTGGGGCCACCTTCTGGGCAGAAAGAAGTTCCCCCTCTGATTGTAATGTCTGGTCTTGTACGCGTCTTTTAATCAGGCTTCTCACAGCCTCTAGTCCTAGATTGGCAAGACTCTCTGAGGAAAATCCTAGATGGCGAACTTCCCACTCTACTCCCTGTAACCATGGGTCCCCCAGCCCACTCTCGAAAGTTAGAGTTAAAAGGGAATCCTCACAGGGAGGGAATAGGGCCACCTTGGCCCAGAAGGTGATCACCACCTGGAGAGCATATGCTCTGAGAGGAGACAACACGCGTCTGCTATCAAAATTGCCTGCGGTGTTCCACTAGGGGCACCCATAATCAACCGCAAAAACCTGTTTTAGATAGGTTCTAATAAAGATAAGAAAGAAAGGCCCCATATGGGCAAATGCATATAGCAACTGGCCAATAACCTTCGCTCTAAAGAGGCGAAGTGCCGGGAGTACCAATTTTCCCCCATTGCCAAAGAAAAATTTCACAATTGCCATTGTAGTCTTCTTGGATAGCATTTGAACAGCTGCAAAATGGGCTCTCCAGCCCCCATTAGAGGCAAAAAACCACCCCCAGGTATTTAAAACTCTGGACCTGCTCGATAACATTTTTCAACAGGACAAGTGCAGGACTTTTGTATGCAGAACATTAACTAGCATTTGTTCCAACTTACATAAGAGGTCCCAGCCACTGGAACTCCCATTGTTTCTCTGCAGCCTGAGCCATCAACAGGCTTTTTTCATGAACAACTGACTTATTCCCTTTCTTAGTTTTATCCTTAATTTATTCCTACTTACATTTCTTTGAGACACCCTAAGTCAGGAGTGGGGAACCTTTTCTGTCCTGGGGGCCACACTGAATATTAGTACAAGCTCCGAGGGCCACATCGATGTTGGGGGTGGGGGTGCTTAACAGGTGTATTTTAAAAAAAGGAGGGCCCAGATCATGCCTTGTGTGCAGGCCCTCCTCTCTGCTCCATTATCCTGACCTCCATTTTTCAGTGCTTGGGGGTAGAGATTGGATCCAGGAGCCAGATCCAGGCACTGGAAAGGGGCCACATAAAAACTTGCCACAGGCTGAAATTTGGCCCCCGGGTCTGAGGTATCCCACCCCTGCCCTAAGTAATTCCTCTCCCACGGAGAGTGCATTTGCATTTTTATAATTCCCTCTTCTATAGGCTTGCAGCAGTTCTTCTCTGTCACTTGCAGTTTGTTTAGAGAGAAGCAGTGCAGTTGCAGCCGTGATCATGTTATGCCCACTGTGCATTCTCTGCAATGCATTAGCTGCCTGTAGAGCAGCAGACTGAAGTTAAGATTGCACTGCTGGTTTTCAGGGACCTGAACGATATAGACCCTGGCAATATTTGAAACTGACTCTTGGAGCCTCGCCCTAATTGTTGTCTGCACTCAGAAGCCACCCACTGTTTGGAGATCCCACCATTGTGCCTTAAATCAGTGCATGAGAACCTTGTCTGTGGCAGGCCCCTCAGTGTGGAACTCTCTCTCCCTCCAGATGTTCATCTCAGTTCCTCTCTCCTCACTTTTAAAAAGCACCTAAAGACTTATTTATTCTTCAGGTGCTTTTAGGATCCACTGCTTCCCCTTAATGTATTTTGACCTCCATTTTTACCTTCCTCTTTTAAATGTTTTTATATTGTTTTATTGTATTTTATGTAAAGTGTTTAGAGCACCATTGGTCAGGGAGAGTGCTATAAAATTATTATTTATTTTTTATTAATTATTAATTATTATTATTATTACTGTCGCCCTGAAATTTGTACATGCCTGCTACCTTGTTTGGAAGGGTAGTGCAGAGGCATGAGACTCTAAATCAGTGTTGGGCATTGAGGGACATTCAGGATATGGTAAATGGGAAGGATTATCAGAATGAGATTGGCAAATGCATAGCTTTTTGTGGGGAAAAGGAAGTATAGGAAAAGCTATATGAGCAACTAGATCAAATTGGCAGGCCACCACTTATTTCTTTTTATTTCTCTGGCATCAGTTACCTTTGTTACAAGAGCCACCTGTCAGTTCTCCTAACCTTCAGTGTGATGCCCACTAGAGTTGAAATGAATAAGCATGGTGAATACATGGGTGTCTTCAGATATAGGGCACAATCCTGTGCCCCGCGTGCGCTGGGTGCATGTACAATGCACGTGCACACAGTGCGCACACACTCACACAGGAGAGCCGCGCTTGGCAAGCGTGCAGTCTGGCCCAACCCTGAACCCCCACACCCTATAGGTATGCTGTGTGGCGGAGGCAGAATGTAGGGCGTGGGGGTTCGGGTCACCCCGGCTGCACACACACGCAGTGTATACGGGGCATAGGATTAGGCCCACTACGTCAACAGGTGTCTGAATGTGTGTTTTGACCTTGATATGAACACTGGTTTGGCCCTGTGTTCACCATGTGGCGCTGCTTAGGCACACAGTCCGTCATGAGGCAAATCAGTGTTTTGCTCACCCCCCAATGATTTGCTGCCGCCTCATTCCCTGTGTTGTACCTGCTGACACGCCACACTATATCATTAGACACAACATTGGCCGCATGTTCAGCCAGAATATGCAAATTTTCCTGGTGATGCAATGGTGTTCACATTGCGTGTTCAACAGGTGGTCAAATTGGTGCAGTGATTGTTATAGTGCTTACACACAACGGCCAAACGTGCGCTTAGGGGTTTTGACCCCTGATCTTTGTTATGTCTAAAGATACCCTATATCTGACGAATTCACTCGCTTTAATTTGGATCTAACAAAGCAGAAATTCATTCCTGCTTTTCTAGAGATCCACCCAGATATTTAAGCATGGTCATTTTGGTTTGGTCATTTTGGTATTTCAGATATTTATTTCTGTGCTTAGCTAAAACAAAGTAACTAAAATGACCAATACACCAAAATAAATGATACATCTGAAACAAAATAAAATAAGCATCAACTGCTCTGGCTCTACCAAGCTGGCTCCTTTCCTTCTGAGAATATGCATTTCAGTTGCTGTCAGGGTCTTTGTCTCACTCCCAGGTTGGGGCTGGGCTAGTAGGAGGAAAAATTTGAAGTCAGTGTCAGGAAGGGTTGCTAGGCAATCATGGAAAGTTAACACAGCTGCAGTCTGTAAACAATTTTAAGTGTGGGCAAAATTCCTAGTATAGGCTCGATTCTGGCTGGTACTCCACCTCTCTCAGGAATTGAGCACTTGGACAAGATGTTTACAGAAAGTAAAACAGTAATTTATTACAACACAAGAGAAAAAGGGGTTAGACTATTGGATTGGGGGGCGGGACTTTCGGTTTTAACCGAAGGAGCCCAAAAGTGGCTGTTTCAGTTTAAAACTGAAGGACCCGAAAATTGGGCCATCTCAGTTCCCAATTTTTGGATCTTATGTTCCCATTGAAGTCAATCAGAAATCCTCCCATTGATTTCAATGGGAAGAGTCAGCCAGCTGGGAAACCCTCCCCCACCCCATCTCCCAGGGGCCACTCCTGGCCTTGGAGGATAGGAGTAGGGATTCACATCCCTAACACCCCCATCCTCATCCCCAGGGTCCGGCTTTATCCTCCACCCCAGGCTCCTGAACTTACTGCCACCAGTCCAGGTCTGGAAGACGGGGGTGAGGAACAGCTGTTGGTTGGGCAATTAACTGGGCCACCAGTTCCGCTGCCTTCTGACTCACCTTCACAAGCAAGCTGTCCAACTTCTGGAACTGCTGCCAGAGGCAGGCCCAATGCCTGTTTTCCTACTGACAGTCCAAGCAGACTTTGGTAGCCAAGGCCTTGCATTGTGCAGTGTTCTGCCACACAAGCTGCCTATACTCCCAGGCCTGGTGGGCCATGACCCAAATCTCATTCTGAATCTCAATTGCCAACCACAAGCTCTCCCCTAGCACAAGCAGTTCCCTTGCAAAATCATCCCTGTGCCACAGGTTGTGCCCTGCAGTAGAGAAGTCCCAGAAGCCTGGCAGCGGAGCTGGATCCCACCATCAGTCATCAGCAGCCAGGTCTTCCTCTTCTTGCTTGGTCCAGAGGAAGAAAACACTTCTGGAGTGGCAGCATACATGTGCAAAATGGCCACCGAGGCCATTCTGTGCATGTGCAAACCTTATAAAAAATGGCGCTGACAGTGTTACTGCAATTTTGGAAGAGGGAAGCCATTTTATGCATGTGTGGAATGGCTCCATGCAAGAAGAGGAGACGGCCCAGCTGCCCAGCAGAGGAGCTGGCTCTGATGCCAGCAACCGGACCTCCTCTGCTGCTGGCCTTCTCCACCCCACAGCGGAGAAGGCCCGGAAACCTTCCAGCAGAGCTGGCTCCTGCCAACAGCCAGCAGCAGAGGAGGCCTGGCCACCAGCAGTGGAGTAATCAGTCCAGCCAGTGGCCTTTTGGACTGGGACCGGCGGCAGTAAGTGCAGGGGCTGGGGGGGAAATCTGGGGCCCAGTGGGTGGGTGTGTTAGGGAGCCCCACCCCTGCCCTCTAGGGCTGGGAGTGGGATGGTTGGGATGGGATGGAAAGCTGGGGGGGGTTGTTCAGTCCCAGATCCCCTTTGAGCGGTTCTTGGTTCTCTTTCCCATTAAAGTAAGATCTCTCCGCTGTGGGGAGATCTTACAAGACTGGGTGCCTGGGCATCTAAATGGCAGATGAGATTTAATGTGGACAAGTGCAAAGTGATGCACATAGGGAATAATAATCCAAACTATGAGTACACAATGCTGGGTACTAAGCTTGGAGTTACGACTCAGGAAAAGGATCTGGGAGCGATTGTGGATAATGCACTGAAATCCTCAGCCCAGTGTGCCGCAGCGGTCAACAAAGCAAATAGAATGATAGAGAAATTATAGAGGTCTATAAAATCATAAGTGGTGTGGAACTTGTAAACAGGGAACGGTTATTTACCCTCTCAACTAGTACTAAAACTAGGGGACACTCCATGAAAATCACAGGTGGCAGAGTAAAAACAAACAAACAAAATAAAGTATTTTTTCACTCAGCGTACAATTAGGTTGTGGAATTTACTACCAGAGGAGGTGGTCAAGGCCAGCAGTATAGCTGAGTTTAAAAGGGGTTTGGACAAGTCTCTGGAAGATAGGTCCATTAGCAGCTATTAGCCAGATAGGATTGGGGAACAAAACCCTTTACTGTCGAGAGCCTGGGGATGAACCCACAGGGAATGGATAGCATGGTGACCTGTTGGGTGCTTCTCCCAGGCCCCCGTGATTAGCCACTGTCTGAGACAGGATGCTGGGTTCGATGGACCATTGGTTTGACCCAGTATGGCACTTCTTATGTTCTTATGGAAAAAGAACCAAGAACCAAAACCAAAACCAAACAACTTACCAAAATTCAGGGATCCAAAATCAAAATAAAAACAAAACCAAAATTAGGCCCTGTGTCCCATCCCTACAAATTAGGTATGCCTGGAATGGACAAAAACCCAGAGAGAATAATACATTCAGAAATCACACAGGGCGCTTTTACACGTGACACAGAATGAGTGTTGGAGGGATCGAACATACATTCAACACCCATCCTGTGTTACTTGTATACAGTGCAACAAATTTCGACACCGATTTGAATACCCACTGAACACCAGATGAACCTGCTTTGCACCCACCGGTTGATGGCAGGTTCATTTCCTGTGTTCAGGGTGAAAACCATATTGTCGCTTATCAAAACATGACTGCAGTATGTTGCAACATCATGTGACCGGAATAAAGGGTACCCGGAAGTGGTAAGAGCAAGCGTTGCCAGCATTTTCGGTGGTATTGGTGATCCCGCATCCTTTTTTAAGTGGCCAGTGCAGAGAGACAGCTCAGAGAGGCAGAGGGAGACAGCGCTAAGGTAATCTACTTAAACATGGGATGCAACAGGGGAAAGGTGTTCAAAGGGTGTTAAAGATCACACCCTGTACGTGTAAATATGTAAAAAGGGTTGACCCAGTGTTCATAAAACACCTTTAAACACCCATTCTGTGTCGTGTGTAAATGATCTTCAAAGAGAAGAATTAGATATATATAGTAAATGACATTAGAAATCCTAAGAAGAGTTATATATGAGAGAAAACACCTTTTCAAGGAGATGGCCAGTCCCCTTGACTCAGCAAATCTTACCCATTAGAAGATAAGAAGTAAGTTGCAGTCAGGGCCAGACTTAGGAATTTTGTTCCCCTTCTCAGGCTGCTGCCCCCAAGCCAAACCCCCACGTTGCATGTTCATGGGTGGGGGAGCCCCGTGTGAATGACGCGACACGCGCACCCGTGGTGAGTGGGGGTGCGTTCACGTGCCGCCTAACACACATTCCCACTCACCCCCCACTCGTCCCCATGCATGGAGCAAACGGTGGTTGCACCATAGGTGCGCCATTGGTGCGGATGAGTGGGGGGTGGGTGAGTGGGGATATATGTGCGGCCATGTGCATGCCCCGCCCACGCACCGGCGTGCCCACGGACCCACCCACCCAGTGGAGCCATGTAAAAACGGCCTGTGAGGAGCCACTCGAAGAAGAACAGAAGGGTGCTGCCTTGTAAACAAGGTTCTTTGAGATGGTTCCAAACATTCTCATAACATCCACCCTTCCAGCCCTGCATGGAATTTTTTTCTTATATTCCTAGAAAGAGTTGGATGGAACTGTCATTCTGATGGTAATAGTGCTTTTTAAACTAGAGGAGCTCGAGACCATCACGTGGTCTATTATTTGAATATGGGGAGCATGCACAACTCAGTTGTGAGAATGTTAGGAGCAATCTCAAAGAACCTTCTTTACAAGGCAACAATCTTCTGATCCCTCACATGGGGAGGAGTTGTTTTTAAACAAACAGCTTCATCTCCCAGTCCCGATTAGCAGCTACTGCAGCGCTACTAGCAGGCAGACAGCAGAGGCAGCTAAAGGCAGCATGTGGCGGGGGGGACTGAGCGGGGAGGCACCGGCACCAGGGTTGCCGCCCCACAGAAAATGCCGCTCAAGGCCCAGGCCTAGGGGGGCTGCCCCTAAGTCCGGGTCTGGTTGCAGTGGAGAAGTGGTGAGGGCTCCCCGATGGAGACTCTGCTGTGGTCCATGTTTCCCACAGACAGAGTCCCAGGGGTGAAGAGTTGTGAGCTGTGCAGTTAATGAACTGGGATTTGTGATCAACTTTTATAGACCATTCTGTTCCCAGAATAGCAAATATGGCAGCCCTGGCCCTTGTGATTATTCATCAGGCTTTAGCAATAAGTATGATTTCTATCTAAATATGGGGATAGTTTGCACCATCCAATCAAATCCATCATCTTACTTCCCTTTCTTATTTCTGATATGTCCATCAGACCCTTCTTCTCCTTCACTTTCCCCCCGATTGGCATGATTCCAAGTGAGGGAGTGTTCAGATCTGGTGGCTGTTCCCTATTTCACTCTCTTGTGTTAGCATGATTTTATTTATGTCAGGCAGGCAAGTATAAAGCAAAAAGCAAGCAAGAAAACATAACATTCTACTCATATCAAGCAAGCAAGCATTGATTTAGCCAGGGCAAATAAAGTGCTACAAGCCTGAGCCAGAGAAGGCTATATCTTGCTACAGACGCAGTGGTGCTTTGCTGGCTATTTGACTCGTCAGGTTTGCTGGCCCCAAGTGCTATTAGCACTGTTTGTTCCTATCTGCTCCTGTTACTGTATTTTGTGGTGACTGCTAAAGTTACGTGAATTCAGCCCTTCCCTCTTTTCTCTCTGTTCTCTGTCTACTAGGGGTGGGTCTTTGGGCAAAATTTCAATTTCAGTTGATTTTGGTTTTGGTTCTCAGGTATTTTGGTATCGGTTGTATCGGATCTTTTCCATTGATCTTTGTATCGAATTTTTAACATTGCAGTTTCCCCATTTAAATCAATGGGGATAAACTGCAATGTTAAAAATCCAATACAAAAATCAGCGCAAAAGATCCGATACAACTGATACCAAAAAAGAACCAAATTTTGTTATTAATCCAAAACGCCATTATTGGGTACTTTCAGTTTATTGGGTACTTTCATTATTGGATACTCCAGCCCGTGCACTTCGCTTCTCCTCTGTCCCTTCTCTCACCCTTCCACACCTTCCCTGCTCCCCTAAGCGCCTTCGTCCCTTCTCACTTGCTGCCCCCCATGCCTGGAACTCCCTCCCTGTCCACATACGCCTTGCCCCCTCCCTTCATACCTTCAAATCTCTCCTTAAAACTCACCTCTTTCGCTCTGCTCTGTCTGACTCTTTATCCTGCTGAGCCACTATTCCTATACCTACGATCGGTTTACCCTTATCCTTGCAACATGGACCTGCCTGCTGTCATTCTCATCGTAACCAAGCCAAGTACGTGCACTTGAGACCTCGCATCTTCATGAATGTTAGACCCCTTGTCTCTCCCTCTGTTCCCCTTCCTAAGTCTCTCCCCCAGCTCCTGTCTCTCAGATTGTAAGCCCTAGGGGCAGGGACCGTGTCTATTTTATTACTTTGTAAAGTGCCACATACACTGCTGGCGCTATATAAATGGTTGTTAATAATAATAATAATAATAATTTCAGTTGTTTCCGAAGCCGAAAGTCCCATCCCTACTGTCTACTGTTCTTGGACCCTTTCCTTGCTCTCGTGTTTCTTTCTCAGCCTCTATGATAGGTTCTTTGCTAAGGCTGACTCCATTAGGTTCTTACCTATCTAGATCTATTCCTTCCCTAATTGTGCTTTCCCCCACATCTGCTATGTTTCTCATTCCTTCCTCTCCCTGTTATCCCTTGTTCCTGTACCCCTAAAGTGAAGTCTAGGAGTGCAAGTCTCATTTGCTCTGGGTCTTGTTTGTTCCCCTCCTTTAATTGTGTCTTGTTGCTCCCCTCCCCCTTTGGTAAAGTTTGTTGTGTGTGTCCTGCTGGCTGGGGGTTCTATTGTTCTGTCTCTCTATACCTCCTCTGGGCCACCTGGAATCAGAATGTCACCCCTGATGATGATCTAGGCTATGTTCCTCCCTTGTGGGGATTTTTGCCATTTAAGATCCTGAGGGAATTTAATTTCTGTTTGCACTCCATAGCCGTGGTCTAAGAGTTCCTGTTCTTCTGTGGGTGATTGCTTCTCTGCTCTCTTTTGTAGTGAAAGATTGCAGAAGACCCATTGTACACTGGTGGAGTCAGTAAAGGGGCACTTATATATCTTATTCGGCCTGCTCGTGCTTTTGAATCCATCTTGTTTGTCATGAGCTGTATGCATGCCTTTTTGGCAGCCTATGTTTATTTATTTATTTATTTATTTATTCACATTTATTGGCCGCCCCCTCATGCCCATGGCATCTCGGGGTGGCTTACAACACTAAAACAACAGTAAAATACATAAAACAACAGTATAAATAATCTAAATGTTGTATCCCATAATAGTTGTACAGAATACCAAGGCCAGTCAGAGATGTAATGTTTTCAGAAGTTTCCTTATCAGTAGCCAAGCCTGATACCAAGAGAAAGATTTCTTAATTGGGAATTGAATGACTCAGGCCAGGGGGAGGCACATCTGCAATGGTTAGCACATGCACAGTGTTTGCATAGTGGGTTTGTGAAGTTAGAATACTATAAAGACAGAGAAACCGGAAACCAAAGTTGGAACTTCACTGCTGGCCACTTTGCAGACGTGCTGAGGAGTGCGTCAGATCCTGGGGCCCACATGGGGATCATCTCACAGCTGTTGTTGGGGTTCCCCGGCTTGCAGAAAGGGATGTGAGATGTTTTCTTTTACTTTTTATGCTTTGTATTAATAAAATAGCTTTCTTGGCCACATTCGTCTGAGTCATCACTGAACTGATCCAAAAGAACATACAATTTTAAGACACTTTTCTCCTTACACATCTTTACAGTTGCAGATATCATTGGGATATCTAGCTATCTGAAAATGAAAAAACAGTCCATGGATTCAATATTCACTATAGGTTTCAGCTCTAATGTCCACCCTTCTTTGACTTGTCCTCATGAAGTTTAATTTCTTTTCATGTGACCCAGTGGCTTTTAACGAAAAGCATCCCTGTGCTATCTTTTATTTTATTTATGTATTTATGTATTTATTTATTTATCTATTTATTTGCGGGTACTAGCTTTCGCCATGATCTGTAGAACACACATATACATACAACATATACATATACATACAAGTGTATCTGCAAATACATAACAATGACCATTTTATTAAAATAAAATCCATCCAGCCTTAGTAGCTAACAAAGCAACAGGCTTTATATCTCCAGCTTGTTAAACGGGCACTAGGCAAGCTTAACCAGACTCCTGTCACAAAAGCAATAGGCTTCATAGCTCTAGCCTGCTAAGCGAACACTAAACAAGTGTAACCAGGTTCCTGGCTCAAAAACAACAGACTTTATAACTCTGGTCTGTCAAACTAGTACTGGACAAACTTATATTAGAATTTATTACAAATCAACTTTCACCATAAATGAGTAGAATTAATTACAAGACTAACACAAAACCTGTAAATTCAACAAAATGAACCATAAAATATTTGCCCAATAGGCCCTAACTTACGAACAATTTATGAGAGATAAAAAATTTAAGACTCAAGGCTAAATAGATAAATAAATAAATAAATAAATAAGGTTTCCAAAACATTACCTGAAAGATAGAATTAGGTAGTCATTTTTCCTAGTACTGATGTGTACTTCCAGTTACTTCTTGCTATTCCTGATTAAAAATTGTTTAATTAATTCTACTGTAATCAAACTTAAAACAGGACTACATTTAGAGTAAGAATAACATTGGTCAAGTGATAAGAATTTCTTCTTTTACTGAATAAAGGTATTTTAAAACAGCATTGACTGTCTATGAAGAGTGTACTCTTGTACTATCATAACTGATGGCCGCTGGGCTGATGATCTCATCCAAGCATGGAACATCTTGCTGGAGGGGGCCATCGACTGGGTGGCTCCAAGGTGTCCACTGCCACTGCTTCGTCACTGTAGGGCTCCTTGGTTTACTGAGGAGTTGCGGTGTATGAAGCAGGAGGAACAGCGGCTAGAGTGATGCTGGCGTCATTCTCGTGCTCAATCTGATCGGCTACAGCATCGGGCCCATTTGCAGTCCTATGCTGTGGCTGTGAGGGCAGCAAAGAAGGTATTCTTTGCCGCCCTCATAGCTGCTGCAAAGTTGCGCCCAGCAGAGCTCTTCTGGGTGGTGAGGGGGCTGGTTAGTCTGTCCTCCCTCCACCTGGAGGGGGAGATATCCCAGGCCCGCTTGAGGAGTTTGTCACCTACTTTGCAGAGAAGATCACTCGGATTCAGCGCAATTTTGAAGCTGGGATTGATGCAGAGGAAGGAGAGTTTCAGGTTATGGATGCCCCGTCTGGTCCATATTTGTGGGATCAGTTTCAGGAAGTGACACCAGCTGATGCCATGGGTGTCCTAGGGTCTGTTAGGGCCACCTTTTGCTAATCAGATCCATGCCTGTCCTGGTTGGTGAAAGCCTCCAGAGAGACCTTGGGGCCAGTGCTGGTGGAGTGGTCAATGCCTCCCTTCAGGAGGGCAGGGTGCCGGACTGCCTGAAGGAGGCGGTAGTGCGGCCCCTGTTAAAGAAACCATTTGGACATTGACACACCAGCCAGTTACCGTTCTGTCTCTAACCTTCCCTTTTTAGGGAAGGTTATTAAACGGGTTGTGGTCCAGCAGTGCCGGGGTCACCTGGATGGCATCAGTTTTCTAGACCCTTTTCAATCGGGGTTTCATCCAGGGTATGGCACAGAAACTGCATTGGTGGTTTGGTGGACGACCTCCGCTGAGAGACGGACTCAGGGCGTTCAACACTACTCATCCTGTTAGATCTCTCAACTGCTTCAGTGGGCCATGGGTTATTGCTGAGACGATTGTGGTCCTTGGGGGTGGGGGTTGGATGGGATGGTCCTTGGATGGTTTCGCTAATTCCTCTCAGGAAGGAGCCAGTGGGTGGTGTTGGGGGCTGAAGATCTAGCCCCCGGGACCTCTCTTGTGGTGTTCTGCAAGGTTCTATTTTGTCTCCATTATTGTTTAACATCTATATGCAACCCCTGGGGGAGGTTGTGAGACGGTTTCGTGTGTGTTGCCACCAATATGCTGATGACACCCAACTATACCTCTCTTTTTCAACTGATCCAGGCCCTGCAGTCTCAGTGCTTTCCTGGTGCCTGGAGGCAGTGGCTGACTGGATGTGTCGGAGCAGACTGAGGCTGAATCCCAATAAGATGGAGGTGATGTTGGTGGGTCAGGTGGTGGGGGTGATGGCTCCCCTCATTGAGCGGGTCTGCCCCCTGCTGGCTCCCGGGTCCGGATCTTGGGAGTCCTGTTGGATCCCAGCCTTCAGCTGGATTGCCAGGTAAAAGCGATGGTGAAGGGAGCCTTTTGTCAGCTACATCTTGTGTGGAGGTTCCGGCCATATGTTTCGGACTCGGACCTGGCCACCCTCATCCATGCGTTCATCATCTCGAAGCTGGATTACTGCAATGTGCTCTACATGGGGCTGCCCCTGGTGACAGTTTAGAAGCTGCAACTGATGCAGAATGCGGCGGCCCATCTTCTGGCTGGGCTGGGCTGGGCTGGAGGGAGCACATAATACTAGTGCTCTGAGCTCTGCACTGGTTGCCTATAGCATTCCAAGCCTGATTCAGGGTGCTGGTTTTAACCTTTAAAGCCCTATATGGACTTACTCCTCAGGTTCTGAGGCAATCTTTACAGTCCACTGGGGGTGCCTTCTTGGAGGTCCTCTGGGTTAGCTGGGCCACAATGAAGAGGGCGTTCTCGGTGGTCGCACTGCAGCTCTGAAACTCCCTCCCAGAGGAAGCTCGACTAGCAGCCCCGAGTCTGCTGGCCTTCCGCCGGGCCTGTAAGACCTGGCTGTTTGTCCAGGCCTTCGGGGAAGGGAGTGGGTAGGGATGGAGGAGATGGGCAGTCGGCAGGGGGCTGGGTTGGGTTAGGGAGGGTTTGGGTATGGGTTATTTTAATCTGGGGGGTTTAGGTTGTTTTAATTGTACTTAGTTATGTGTTTTTAAATGTTGTGAGCTGCCCCGAGATGCTTGTAGCAGGAGGGGGCAGCATATCAATTTTAATAATAAATAAATATAAATAATAAATAAATAATAATAATTACTAAGAATCTATTAACGTGATGATACCAATAATTTCCTCCTCAAAGCTTCAGCTTTCAAAGTAAAAATGGCTAGCTTGGACAGAGTGTCAGTTTCTTTTACAAGTAAGAAGTCAAATTAATTTCTCTCTGTTAGTCAAATATCTATGGCTTAGCAGTTCAACTGGAAGATACAATTTCCTAATTTCACTGTACCAAGAACAGTCAAATACATAATGTATGGTATCCTCAATCACTCCAAAGCCACATAAACATAATCTCTTCACCTTAGGGATACATCTTCTGAGACCCTCAACTCTGGCTGTTCGCATTTGCTCCATTCTAAGTCGACATATAGCTCTAACTAGTTTTTAGCTTAGTTCCATACAAAGATATTTTTATATTCCCTGTTCAGTCTTCCAAAGTCTATAAAGGGGTGCTACTAGGCTAGATCAAATCAAAGCCATGTCTTCTTGCCAAGAGATATCCATCAATCTTTGCACCACCATAGCCCTCTCTGTCAAAGAGAATAACCTTTGGTTATTATATGTACCCTGTGTCACGGGGGAGGGGCTACACAGGCCTATTCCCACTCGCACACTACCCGGGGTCACCCCACTCAGGGCTAGGAACGCTCGTGGGAAAATGCCCGTCAGGATAGAAGTGTGGCCTTCACCTCCAATTAAGGAGAACAGGCCTCTATCATCATAGGGCGCCACTGAGTTGGGGTTCTCCCAGGTCTGCCCCAAGACACACGCACGCAGCTGTACTGGGAATGCAGGGGGAGCAGGAAGGAAGGGGGCGGACACACCGGGGAAGTGTAGTGCACTGGGCCCCACTGGAGAAGGAATGCGGGCAATCAGACTCACAAGCAAGGATCCCACAGAATAAGGAAGCAAGGGAAGGGGGGAATGGAGGGACAGGGCAGGACACGCACACACGTTGACTCACCACTCGCTCACAATGCACACTGGGAAGGCAGGTTAGGAAGAAACAGATTCACGGGGCTATGGACACGCTCACAATCACAGTTGTACTCGTTCACTCGCTGTTAAGCTCAAACTCGCACAGGGCTGGTTTCCCAAATCACCGGCACCGGCTTCCTGGCGGCGCTGGTTCTTATCCCCCAGGCCCTGCCCCCGTGCGCGCACGCAGCCATTCCGAGCATCGCACCAGGGGCGGGGGCAGCCCTACGCTCAGTGCAGGGTGCAGGGGCGTGGTTCCCTGCGTTGGGATTCCTACGGGGCATGGAGGCGTTGCCGGAGGCGGGGCTTGCGCCGGCGATCCCCGCCAGCGTTCTTGGTGGGCGGGGCTTAGGCTCGGCGGCGAGGGCAGGGCTTGCGTTGGCAACTCCCGCCGCTGTCTGCAGTGGGCGGGGTTCCCAGCGGGGTGGTGCTGCAGCACCCCTCTCCCCTGAGTGCTCCCCAGCCGCCTCCGCCCACTGACAGTACCCCCCCGAGGCCGCCGGCCACTGGTCCACAAGGGTCCCGGTTTACGGGGATGTTGGAGGTGGAATGCCCGTAGAAGATGGGGGGCCAATACCTGATGGGCTGGTTCCCATGATCGCTCCGCGGGGCCGTATCCCACCCAATCGATCAGGTAGTGGAGGCGGCCCCGGAGTCGTTTAACATCAAGGATGGCTCGGACTTCGAACTCGGGGCCGGCGGCCGTAATCGTGACTGGGTCTGGAGCGGGGCCAGGGGTGCCTCGGATGGCTGGCTCGGCCTTCTTTAACAATGAGACGTGAAACGTGGGATGTATGCGGAGCTTGGGGGGGAGTTTTACTGTGTAGGTCACGTCGTTAACCTGGCGGCTGATGGGGAAGGGTCCTATGTATTTGGCATCCAATTTGGAGGCAGGACGTGGTGAGGGATAATGGCGCCAATCGATCCAGACTAAGTCTCCTGGTCGGAGAGGCGGAGCCTCCCGATGGTGTTTATCCGCTTGGGTTTTGTACCGCTGGCGAGCTTGCTGCAGGACACCTTGAGCTATCGCTTGCGCTTCTTGGATTCGGTGGGCCAGGGCTCCAGCGGCTGTGACAGTGATGGAGGGGGTTTCGATGGTACCCAACTGGGGGTGGAAGCCGTACGTAATAAAAAATGGAGAGTTCCCCAGGGAGGCACTGGGGGCGTTGTTATAGGTGAACTCGGCCAGGGGGAGCCAGGTGAACCAATCGTCCTGAAGATAGTTTATGTAACACCGGAGGTACTGCTCCATGCTTTGGTTCACCCACTCCACCTGGCCATTTGCTTGTGGATGATAGGCGGTGGTGGGCTTGAGAGTAACGTGAAGAGACTGAAAGAGGGCCTTCCAAAATCGCAATGTAAACTGGGTCCCTCGGTCGCTAAAAATCTCACGGGGGCACCCATGCAGCTTGAGAATATGGCGGATAAACAAAAGGGCCGTGCATTTGGCGGACGGTAAGCCCTTACAGGCGATGAAGTGGGCCAGCTTGGTAAGGTGGTCTAACACAACTAGCACAGTAGTGTAGTGATGCAATGGCGTAAGTCCACGACGAAGTCCAGTCCGACTCGTTGCCACGGCCCATCGAGCAATGGGAGGACCTGTAGCGGACCCGCCGGGGCACGACGAGGGATCTTGGTTTGTGCGCATGTGACACAGCTGGTCACATGTTGGTGAATGTCCTTGCCCATGGTAGGCCACCAGAAGGAGCGTTGGAGTAGTTGCTGCGTTCGTTCGATTCCCGGGTGCCCTGCCGTCGGGCCTTCATGATGAGCCCATAAGACGTGGGGGCGACAGGAAGGGGGTACGATTACCTTCCCTTCGTGCCACTGCAGGCC
>QEPC01012585.1:1321532-1340738 GCA_003113815.1 Sphenodon punctatus | reverse complement strand
TGGGGGGGAGGGGACAGGTCAGCCCACATGGCTGGCCTCTACGTTCCCCCCCTCTCCCCCACAACTCACTGTCTGTTCTTGTTTCCCTGCAGGTCCCAGCAGCAGCAGAGCAGCGGCAGCGGTGACAGCAGCGGGGATGGTATCAGCAGCAGCGGCAGGAGCAGCAGCGGAGCACCCCCTGCTGGCGGCAGAGCCCAAGAGCCCCCCACATCAGCAGCAAGGCAGGTAAGGATGGAAACAAACCCCCAGCAGGCATTAGATTTGATAGGAAATATTTAATATTTAGTTTTAAAAACTCAATATGCTAACCTTACTAAATCAGGGCCCAGGAATGAACTCTTGCTAAAGTGAACTTTTGCTGAACAGATGATATGCTTGAGAATCAGCCCCCAAAGTGTGAAGCTAAAACAAAAAATTTCAGGAAATCAGAAGGGCCTCTCTAAGTAGATGCTAACTCAGATGTTCCAACCACAAGCACTGGAACAGGTAAACAAAACCATTATGCTCAACAGGAGTAGCAGATACCAGAAGGATCTCACAAAAGACTAACTGCTTAACACCAGCCTGATGACTATGCATCCTGACTTTAGGCCAAGCACCCAAGCACCATGGACAATCAAGAGCAATCCATCCAGATAAAGAGGAACCGCCTTGAAGCAGGAACCAGGACATTCTGGAAAACAAGGATATAGATGAAGCCCACCCTGACCTCATCAGGAAGATGGTGCGATAGCATCAGACACCACAGTAAGTCCTGACGCTTTTCCCAGCAGATGTTGTACCACAAACCTGTTGCATCGGCATAAGGCAGCATTCTCACCAAGGGTATAAAAGAGGACCCTTTCCAAAAGAACTTTTTCTGAAGGCTTGAGGTCACTAGCTTTGCAGTGAACCGTCATGGTTTGAGCCCCTTCTTGACCTTACACACATGGACACACTTCATCGCTTGCTAGCAGCTCTTCCCACCAGCCCAGAATGAGTCCCCTCCCTGTCTCCTTCTTGGACCCTCCAGAATACAACTCCAAGGGCCCTGGACACATAAGGCAAATTTTATAGATGGGTATAGTGTAGCCTTGCTGTGGGTATAGTTTGTAAAATTACCAAGCTTGGTTCTCTGGACCTTTGGTTCCCCAATAAAATAGTGTTGTACTTTATGCATGGTGTGGTTAAAAGAACGCCGTGCCCAAAGAGGTCTGTTGCTCAACTGAGGGCTCTGTACATAAAGAGCACCACCCCCTTTGGGGTCTTCTGGCAACTGAGGATTCCTCTTTTGTGTTAATCTTTGCTTTGATATTGTTAAAGCACTGCTGGTTCAGTGTATTGTGAGAGAAATAAAAAGGAGGAAAGGCAACCAGAAAACCAAGCTACACACCCAATAATCACCTTGTCTTATCTAGATAAGACAATAGTCACCTTGTCGTATCTAACCCCACCCTTCCCTGCCTCTTTCTATACTGCCCTGTATTTGCTCAGTTTATATATATTTCTACTGACTATGCTACATGTCTGAGAAAGGGCCCTGTGTGGCCTGAAAGCGTACATATTTCTGCCAACAGCAGTTGGTCCAATAGAAGATATAATTCAAACCAATTTGCTTCTCTAAATAATTAAAAGCCCTTTTTAAGTTCACTAAAAATCAGTAAATTAAGTTAAAGTTAAAATCAAAATATATATTCTTAAATAAAGTTACATTTTTCACAATTCATGGTTTCTCTGCTTATTTTGGGAAAGGTGGGATATTTGTGGGGAGTGGCGGCAGTGCAGATTGGCAGTATAGCATAGCAATAAGATGCTTTGGGGGCTAGGGGTTGGAAGGGAAGTTGAGGGGAGGGTGGTGGGTGCACCGAAAATGGCCATGCCATCTCTGGACATGCACTTGATGTGAAGGAAGGAGGGGCACATGAAGTGCCATGGAAAATGGCAGTATGGCATAGCAATAAGCTGCTTTGGGGCTGGTGTTCAGAAGCACTTGCACTTGTGGGCAGGAGGGCTCACCACAGTAGCCGGCAGCGAGAGGGCCCGTCATGGTAGCCAGCACCACAGCTGCCATTCTCCAACTCTGCATTCTCAGGCTAGCCAGTAGGAAAATGGAGAGCTTGAGGGCTGAAGCTTGCTTGTGAATGGCAATAGGGAATGCACAGGGGAAAGAAAGGGCAGGAAATAGCATGGGTGGAGTCTGGACAAAGTGACACACAGGAAACAATTTTAAAGGCTTTACTGAACATTTTAAAAGGTTTTTTATGATTAGTAAACTGTCACTTATGGCTGGGTTTTGTTAGCATTGCGGTTGATGTGCTGGCACAGTGTCCCAGATCTCTCTGGCTATGGGCTGCTCTGCTCTGTTCAGCTGGTCTCAGAAAGAAGGGCACTGGCTCTCTAGAGCCAGCTGGTGGGAGGTTCTCCAACAAGCCCTGTCAGTCTCACAGATGTTGTAGAGAACACAGGCAGCAGTGGTTAGCAGGAGAGTGGTCTTCAGCTGGAAACTGATACGAAATGCTGTTCAGTGCTGATTCCAAAGCCCCAAAGCCCCCTCCTGTGAGGGTTGCGTGAAGGAGAGGGAAGGAAGGCAAGGATTGGGATCCCTTGGCTTCCCCCATCTGTGGGTGTTCTCTCTACTTCTCTCATTTCTTAATGGAGGTCAGGGTGAGAGTCTCATAAGAAACACTATTTCCTAGAATATTGTGTGAAGAATTCAATTAGAAATCAGAGATCACTTTTCAAAAAAGGTTTGCTATAATTAGAAACCCAGATAAGGGAATGCTGGGTTTTTTTTCCAGAAAAGCTATGAGCAAGTTTGAAAAAGGTTACAGATGCAAACTGTTTCCTGTATAAGCAGCAATCTTGGCTGGAACATTTATTTTACTTTGAATATTAGCTCACATTTAAAAGGTTTCTGTGCTTGTTGCAGATGAGTGATAAAAAAAACTGTGGCCTTCTCTGTGTGTGGTAACTAGATTACCACACACAACTGATTTAGACTAGAGAGTCTAAATCAGTTAGTTGGACTCTCTCAAAATAACTTGAACAACTTTAAAAAAAAATGACTCCATCTCTGTTGTAATAGAGCATCTTTATTCTGGACAGAAAACTGTAAAGAGTAAATGACCAATTTTAGCAGCCAACATACCCCTGAATACCATGGTAGCTGTACCATACAATCCCATAGATATCCAAATTATTTACTAAGTTTTGTGCAGAGAGGAAGCTTGTAAAGAAAGGGTTTTGCAAGTTAGAATTTCAGAGTTCCTGTTCTGATTCAGACAATGATTGTGTGCGTAGCCTTCAAGTTATTTACATTCCTGAGTCATGTTGTTGCTTTTGAAAACTTTAACCTCTCTCACTGACTTTTGTTAACTGTATTTGTCTGTAGAATGTCATACTAAGTACCCTAGTAGTGCTGGTCTGCCTGAGGCTCTCATCCCAGCTTAAACTCTCTTAAGCTGGCAAAAGAATGTAAGCATCCACACACAGAGTTTTGAAACGAGAAGTCAGCTCGCTGCATTCCGGGTTTGGTCCATGAAGCCCCCACTCAGCCCAGACTCTCACGTTTAATGTGTCCTGCTTAATAAATGGGCAGCCCCCAGTGTGCACTTCATGCGCTTGTGAGAAGCCCCCACCGGCAGTGAGAGAAGGGAAGGAAGCAGTCACTCCTTGGACGCTCTAACATTTCCTCCTGCAACGTGGTACGGAGGCGCTGCACACAACCTAATGGGTGGGATGCGGACACATGGGTGCACATTAGCCTGCATTTGCCTGAATGATGGGCTCCATGTTCTCCAAGACCCCACCATGAGACGAGGGCTGTGGGTCCAGTGGGTGGGGGCTGCAGTTCCGGTACGGGCGAACACCTAATAGGCAGGTGGACACCCATCTCATTTGTTAACAACCATAGTTTTCTCCTTATGCTTGTTTAGACCTCTGCTTAAACTAACTTAGTAAGGCCTATTGACTGTATCCCAAATCGATACCACTAATTTGGCTGTGTTATTAATTATGAATTTATTATTATTATTATTATTAGCATTATTATTATGGTTGCCAGGGTCGTTCTGTGCATGTGTGCCTTTTCCCCAAATGGAAAAGGGGAGCCAGACTGCACATGTGCTGAATGATCTGGCACATGTGGAGACAGGCTGCCCTTTTCCCAAATGGCACAGATGCTGCCAGCGCCAGTTTGGGAAAGGGCACACATTGACGTACAGCTCCAGCAGCTATTTGCACACATGCGGAGATATTTTTATTTTATCTTGGTAACGAAAACGGATGCTTTTTTTCTTCATTTTCATCTGTTGTCATTACCCCTGTCTGTTTTTCTGTTCTAATTACTAAAATGAACAGACCATCATTTGTTTTAGTAATTAAACAAAACAAAAACAAATTGGTCACCTCTATTATGTACCATTCATTTTATTTATCATTTAATGTGTAAAGTGTGTTGTGTACGTTATCTGCAGTAAGTTTCTATGAAAGACAAAACCCCCACAAAAAACACAACACTTGGAGGCACAAAAAGACAAAACTTACCCCCCGTGCACATTCCTATGGCCAGCTTTGGTTTCTTCAGAGAAATGCAATGGATCATAATGGAGCAATCCATTTCCTGCTATACACTCCCAGTTCCAAAAGCAAGAGGTCTCATTTCCTTATCAACAATAGGAATGTATGGGCCTAGCCAATCCTTTTTTAAATCAGTTATGTGCTTGACCTTCACAACACCCTCTGGTAATGAATCCCACAGGTTACACAGAAATAAGGAATTGGGGGGCCACACAAGAGTTGGGGGCAGAGTGATTAAGGGGTATACTCAAAGTGGAGGGTCCCAATAATGGATTTGTGCCATGCATCCATACCCTATCCTTGTGTGCATGTGTTCATCTCTGCTCCTTTCCCTGACCTCATTCTTTCAGTGCTTGGGAACAAGGAACTAGAAAAAGGCCAAACTAAAACTAAGCTCAGACTGCATTTGGTCCTGGGGCCTGAGATTTCCTACCACTTTTCTAAAGACTTCATCTAGGGCTGAAATTTAAATTTTGAATACCATCAGTACTGGGCACTTCCTTCGGTCCGATCTGAACTTAGAATGAACAACAACAAAAGATGGCCTTTTGCACATGTGCAAAATAGCACCCACCATACAACAAGATGGCGGTTGCCATTCTGTGAATTTCGGCCAGAATTTCAGCAATCCAGTCTGATTTTGCAGAACATTTCTAAGAAACTGGAATAGTTTTTTTCAACCAGTCCTCGCTTCATCAGACATTAAAGAAAGCAGAATAAGCAGAGGGTTTGATATATTCATGAAATAATCATGACTTCAGCCAGCTGCCCTACAAAAAGAGTAAAGCTTAGTCGACTGGTTTTACTCAGTGGAGTGTGTTAAAATGGTTCCTCCTTACTCAGCACATCTACTCCTTGTGTATTCAGACAAATCTGCTTGATTTGGTAAAGACCATGCTTCTTATCCCATTTAGCTCTGTAGAGATTAAAAAAAAAAAAAAATTAAGTGAAATCAACAATGTTAACTAAAAACATCTAAAGGTCTGACTATAAATTCTACCAAGGCAAAAATTATATTTAAATCAATGGCAACCAGTAGTAGCACTCAACTTAAATTAAGAACATTTTTTCTATTAATTGATAATATCCATTAAGTGAACTTGCATGATGAAAAGAACAAATAAGAACATTGATAATGACAATGGCTAACATTTCCCAAAGCATCTAACTGACTCAGGGGGTAGATTTGCAAAGGCATCAATGGTAATTAAGGCCGTTTGTAGACAAGACACTGTTTCTCCTGGACTTCAGAGTGTGGGAGAAAAAGTCTCATGGGGGTGGTTTTGACATTCCCTCCCAATACCGGAAGTCAGCCAGCACCATAGGAAACAGCAGACACCAGTGAACCTCCTGCTGTTGAGTTTTCATAATATAAACAATACCGTTTTTCGGACCGTGCGAACAGGTCGCAGTTCAGTCGTTCGGTTTGGGAGCCGGGTTCGGGTTCGGTCGTTCGGTCCGGGGACCAGGTTTGGGTTTGGTCGTTCGGTGGCATTCGGTTCAGTTCAGCCGTTTGGAGATCAGTTTTGGTCTAGGTATCGCATGGTTCCATTATAGTATCGGAAGCCGGAAACTGGACATTCGAGTGCATGCGGAGCTTGTGTGACGAGAGACCATGTGTGTTGTGCTGGCTGGCTGTTTGGTTTTGTTTGGTGTGTTTTGTTTTGGCTGTGTTGGACTGTGTGTTGTTTTGTTTGACTGTGTTGTGGCTGGTTGGTTGGTGCGGGTGACTGTTTGGCTTTTTGTTGTGTGGGTGGACTAAAAAAATAAATTTAAAAAAATGAGTGTGAGGATCAAACACCGGGCCTGGGGGAAGGCCAAGGTGGCGGAGTCAGTGCAGCAGGAGGAAGAAGTTCCTGCCGCTGCTGGACCTTCGGTGGTGGAGGTCGAGGAGGTCATCTCCCCAGCAGAGGATCAAGCGGGCACAGGAGGTGCTGCCAGGTTTGTAAACTTTTTTTTTTTACTTTGAGGAGAGGAAGAATACTATCCTTTAGAGCGCGCTCACTGGCATACAGATGGGTGAGTGGGTGCATGGTGGGTAGTCAGGCACCAGCAGTGGGCATCAGTGGGTGGCAGCGGATGTCTGCCACAGAGAGAGAGGGTACAGTGGGGGGGCTCTTCCAGCAGCCAGGCATGAGCACCCCCACCCAGACATGTGCCACCCAGACAAGTGCCAGGGTCTCCCATTGCCATCCCTAGCACACCAAGAAAGGCAGGATTTGCACGTGCCAGCCAGTGTCTCATTTCCATTGCCATCCCTCCCTAACACCCAAAGAAGGGCAGGATTTGCATGTGCCAGCCAGGGTCACCAGCTCCCGTTGCCATCTCTAGCACCCCGAGGGAGGACTAGAGGCATCATCATAAATGCATGATATTACTTAGGTGTTATTTATGTGTTCCTGTTTCAGAGAGGGTGAGGATGAGGAATCCTCCAATGCCAAGCGCAAGGATGAGGAATCCAAGGATGAGGAATCCTCCAATGTCAAGCGCAGGAGGACACCAAAGCGGAGGTCGCCAGTGCCACCCCCAGACAGTGGGCGGACAAGGTCCAATGTCTGGAGGTGGTATGATAAGGAGAATGGATTTGCCGTCTGCAAGGTAAGGCACGGGGGCTGGAACAACAGGGTATGCATTTCCCTATGACCTGTTAGGAATGGAAGTCCCCTGCAGAGAGAGATTGGCCACCCACTCACTTGTGTTGACCGAATGCAGGCAGGCCTTGACAGATCATCGGTCTGACACAGTATGGCACTTCTTATGTTCCTATCTTTTTATGTTCTTTATCTTTAGACCTGCAGAAAAAGATTTAAGCGGCACAGTCGGGGGACCACATCAAGGCTTATAGCCCACATAGAAAATGTCCACGGCGAGACGATGATGCATCAGGATGTCTCCAGATCCAGCTGCAGGGACTCTGGCCAGGACTCAGAGAATTGCTAGAAGCAAGGCGGGAAGGCCCAGCAGAAGCACCGCCACCAGATGTCTTTCCCCTCCAGGTCTGATGAGGAGCCTCCAGCCCCGTGGGAGGAGTCTATCAAGGCAAGAACCTTTCGGGCCCAATTGAGGAGGCCCACGCAACTGCATGGTCATGTTCTGGGCCCACGCCAAAAATATGGAGGACCGGCTGGTGGAGCAGTTCGAGGGGATCCAGGTAAGGAATCACCAGTCGGAGGCCTACCGGGACTACCTCCATGCCAAAAAGGATTCTGTCAAACTGTTCTGGCAATCAGTCATATCTTGGAAGGAGTCCAAAGAAGTGGCCATTGAATTTGCCCAGCGGCACAAATATGCCATGGCCGAGGTACCCACCCCTTGTTCCCATAGTCCATTATTCCCCTTTCCAAATGTGCCACGGGACCAGCCAAGTGGGCCCTGAGACAGTTCTTTGTTATGTCTTCCTCTTCCTATTATACTGTTAATGTTTGTTTTCTAAAAAGTTGTTGTTAAAGTTATATTTGTTGTTACCAGCTGAGTTTGACCTGTCCAATGTTTTACCCCTCTGTGCTGCAGTGCTTCTGGCAGGTGGTGGACTCTCTGCTCATTGTATACAGCTTCTCAGATCCCTACAGGCAGGCACATATATGTTGTGGATTATTTCCATCTCATTCTGGTAGGTTTGCTGGTGGATGTGGGCACAGATGAGAGCTCTCACTGGTTCTGGCAGGTGGCAGGCAGCTTGAGCTGGATACACCTCTCCCCCTCCTGACCCATCTTTCTCATTCTAGCGGGGAGCCTCTCTCTCTCTGGCCATATAGCGCAGGTGACAGCATGGATGGGATCGTGTCTGTCTCTCCTTCTAGCAGTGGAGAGACATTCTCTCTCTCTTATTTCTCTCTCTCTCTCTTTCACCATGAACAAAAGGTTTTGTAAAGAAAAGGTGGAATGACAGCTCCCCATGAGTGGAATGACAGGGCATAAGAACCCTGAGGGTGGGTCCTGGTCTGGGGCTAGAGTGGCAGTTTCTAGATATTGGACACAGCCCTCCCTGCCAGTAAAGTACGTCCCAGAACCCTGATGGCGGGTCCTGGGGCTGGAGTAGCTGTTTCTTGATGCCATGGAATGACAGGTCCCATAACCCCAAGGGTGGGTCTTAAGGATACAGAGGCAGCTTCTGGATATTGGACAGCCCTCCCTGCCAGTAACTTAGCCCACAGGCCCCTGCTGGAGGGTCCCAGGGCTGGAGTGGCTGCTTCTTGAAGCTGTTGAATGATGGCTCTCTTTGAGCAGAATGATGTCCCCATAACCCCAAGGGCCCCAGACCCCTGATGGTAGGTCCTGGGGCTGGAGTGGCTGTTTCTTGACGCCATGGAAGGATGGCTGTCTGCAAGCTTTGATGTCCCCATAACCCCAAGGGTGAGTCCTAGGGCTAGATGCAGTGGCACAGCATTGACAGCAGCAGCAGACATTGGATTGTCCAGAGGCAGCACTGGCAGCAGAAGCACACATGGATTGCACAGGCACAGAACCTGGGGAACAGCAGAGACAGCATTGGCAGGATTTGCCTGTGTGCTGCACCCATGGAGCCAAGCCAAGATGGTAGGATTTGCCAGGGAAGAGCTCCCATACAGCAGCAGATGGCAGCCACAGCAGCAGGATTGCGTGGGCACATTTGGATTTGCCAGAGCACCCACGGACCAGCAGACAGCAGCAGCGGGATTACCAGGCAAGTGGGGCACATCACTCAGAGTTGACAGGGTGGGCAGACAGCCACCTTGACATGAGATGCGGGCAGGCTGGAGATCTGGGCAGACTTTGAGCTTGGCGGCAACCTGGGTGGGCAGACAGGCACCTTGACATGAGAGGCAAGAAGGTGGGCTGAGGCATGCTTGGAGCTTGGCATCAACCTGGGCAGGCAGACAGGCAGCGTGGCATGACAGGGGGCAGGCTGGAGGGCTGGGGCAGGCTTAGAGCTTGGAGGCAACCTGGGCAGGCAGACAGGAAGTGTGGCATGAGAGGCAGTAAGGAAGGTAGGCTGGGACCTTGACACAGCACTCCGATAGGCTGGCAAAGACTGTGCAGCGTGCGTGAGAGAGAGAACCAGTCAGAGATAGGTGGACCGAGATTAATCTAGCCAGAGGTTGGCTGTCAGGCTTACAGTTTCACAATGCCACCCTGTGTCATGAAGTCAGTCAGATAAGGTAGCCGAGGCCGTCTAGTATGGGGGGGGGGCAGGGCAGGTGCCAGGCATTGGGAGGAAGGGACAGCACCTCAGCAGCACAGCAGCAGTAGCCCAGATTGAGGAGGAGGAGGAGCCCCATCCCAAGACTACCCCTGACACGGGATGGTGTGTGCCACTGCACCATCAATCCTTGTCCAGGGGAAACTCAGGGAATCCCAGCAATGGAAGGTTCACCTTGATGAACAAGAACTGCTCCACCAACTTGGCCCCTAGTCTCAGGCAGTGTGGGGAGCAAATGTCCCCCACCATGGAGAACACTCGCTCACTGGGGACACTCGTTGGTGGGCGGGACAGTATATCCTTGGCCACTTTGGACAGGGCCAGCCTCAAGTTGGCCTTCCGGCCCAGTAGGCCAAGGGATCGCTGCTGGGATCGATACAGGGCTCCTCCTCAAGGTAGGTGTCCATGGCTGCTGAGGTGCCGTCAGACTCCCTCTCGTAGGCACCACCTCCACCACTGCCCTCAGCCACGCTGCATGCCCTATTGTTGTGGGGGACCCCATGCTCCCCAGAGTGGTCTGCACATAGGCTGAGCTCGATCTGCTTCTGTTGCTCTGGTACTGCTGCTACCACAAGGGTTGGGGGCAGGGATAGACCCAGATGGCTGAGAGGGGTGACTGCTCCCACTCCCACCATCCCCAGGGGTGTCCTGCTGCTGCTGCTGCTGCTGCTGCTGCTGTGCACTCTCCAGAGCCCGCTCTGCCTGCCAGACCCTCTCCACTAGGTGAGCCTTCCAGAGGCCATAGAGCTGTGTCTGGTGTGCCATGCTGCCCTTGACCCTGTGGTCCAGCATTGTTGCCAGGACATATTACTCCCACTTCAGGAGCTTGCCAAACCATGCCATCATTCCTGCCTTCAGTTGCCATGCCAGGTCCAGCGCCTCATTGGCCAGGTCCTTGCCCTCAGGGCCACAATCCCGCCCCTCATCCAGCCTCCTGTGCAGGCTCCGGACCAAAAGGGTCACCTGGCTGAGGGTGGCGGTGGAGCTGCTCACAGTCTCTGTCATGGCCAGGAACAGTCTCAGCATGAAGATGGTGTGAGCCAGGATCTCCCATTCCACCCCATTAAACCCTTGAGGTTCCCCCCTGTCCATCACCAGTTGATCCTGATGCAAGGCGGCTTTCTGCTCAAGAAGCCGCTCGAGCATCAGGAAGGTGGAATTCCACCATGTGGAGACATCCTGAACCAGCTGGTGCCTTGGGGAGCCTTGCTCGGCCTGCTTCTCCCGGTGGAGCTCACTGCCCTTCACGCTCTGGTTGAAGAACCCCACCAGCTTCCTCCCCCAATCGATCAGGGAGCTAAGGGTGCCTTCCCCAATCCCCTTCTCCCCCAAGCCCAGAGCATCCTTGACCACCAGGTGAAGGGTGCGTGCGGTGCAAGGGATGCTGGTGAAGCCACATCACGGATCGCCTTGAGTATATTGGCCACGTTGTCCGTGACCACACACCCCTTGGTGAAGGCTGCGCCTGGCATGACCCACTCCCTCACCATGGCAGCAAGGTTTCCACCTGTTCCTTGAGGTGTGGGGGCTGTCCATTACTTGTACCTGAAGCAGGGCCCACCTATACCCTGTTTCGGGACCCCTCCTGTCACTAGCAGATGGTGCCTCCGGGTCCTGCCACCAGTGTACCGTCACCGTCAGGTATGCGCGCTGCACATTTTGACTGGACCACAGGTCAGTGGTGAAGTGTACGGTGGCCCCCCAAACCCCTGCCAGCTTCTTCCTCACCCGCTCCTTCAAAGCTCTGGCACCTCATTCCAACTCAGGGTGGTGAGGGATGGCAGCTTAAACTGGGGGGCCAGGAACCCAATCAGCCGCTGGAAGCCCACATCATCTATAATTGGAAAGGGCTGCCCATCCAGTGCAATAATTTCGGCCAACAAGTGCCTGGCTTTCGCTTGAAAGACACACTGCCCTCCAGCTGCCGATGGCCTTGGCAGCTGCCCCCACCCCAGCTCCTCCATGGTGGACTGACGCTGCTGGCAAGGCCCCTGCTGCTGTTCTGCCCCCTAGCAGGAATACTGCTCCTGCTGCTAGAGACAGCCGTTGGTGCAAGACGGTTGCCCACTGAAGGAGTCTGGCGACTGGCCACTGCAGTCGAGAACCCGCTGGCATCCACTTCCCCTGCCTTCCTGCTTAGCAGCAGAGTGCTGTGGCATGACTTCAGGTGCCTCGCCATGGCAGTCGTCCCAAGGTTGGCAAGCACCTGCCCATACTTCACCAGCTTTTTGCACAAAGTACACTGCACCTCCCTGGGATCATCTGCCCACACCAGCTTAAAATGTGCCCAGATAGAGGATTTTCCCCACCATCACCACCACCTTCTGGTCCACCCTGGGTGATGCACTTCTGGGAGGGACAGAACTTATTGGCAACAACAACACAGCTCTGGGAGGAGGGACAGCCATCGCCTCAGATCCAGACATCTCCTCTGTGGCACCAATGTCAAGTTCTGCCTCACTGTCCTCAATTACTGGGATGTCCATGAAGGGGAGTACTGGGACCCTGAGGCTTGACTGCCCACCATGCTGCTGGCACTCTCCCTGTGCCCCCCTATATAGCTACTGCTGATACTCCTCTCCCTACTGCCATTGTCCGTGGAGTGGACCCTGCCTCTAGCAGCCAGGTTAGGATCCACCAGCTCTGGACTGCTGGGGATCACCTCAACAATGGGGGACATTGGTGGCCCGGGAGGAACATCGGAAGCAGCACCTGCTCCAGCAGCAGCAGCAGCGACAGCCTCAGCCTCATGTCCTGCAGGCCTTCCAGTGCACTGTGTGGCAGTGGAGGGCACTGCCAGGAGGCGACGCTGAGCCGCTAAAGTCTGTTGCCCTAAAGCAGGCCTGCGGAGTTTGGGGCGTGGTGATGTGCTCGGGCTACTGCTGCTGCCTGCTGCCACTCCCCTGGCACATCCCCTACCACCTCTCCCACGTGCCCCATTGCCTGTCTTATGGGCAGCAGACTGGCCTCTCCTACATCCCTTCTCCATATCTTCAAACTCAAACACACACAAAGATTTTATTTTTAAAAAAAATATTTTTTACTCAATTTTTTAAAATAATAATATATCTATCTATCTCTACACTAAATCTAACTGCTGTTAACTATTATAAAACCTATAGAACTAAATGGAATAGCCTAACTACAAAGGCCTTGTCCTATAAACACACTATAAACCAATCACTACTACACAGTATCTCTATCTATCTCTATAACTAGGTTAACTACTATGTATATCTATCTAGTAACTATCTATCTAATATCTGTCTATATGTACAATATTACACAGGGGGAAACACAAAGAACATAGGGAGGGGTACAAAACTGAAATGAAAATCAATCTAATAATATTCCTACTCTAAATAAATGCAAAACTTAAAACAGGGGAAGGGAATCAGGGATGGAATAAGAGGGAGAGGAAAAGGATTCAATGGAGGGGGGAGGAAGGAAGATTGAACACAGGGAGGGGTAAAAACAAAAAATAGCATCTAAATCTATCTAATCTAATCTAAATAAATGATAATATGGAGGTAAATGGGTTGGATGGGTGAAATAGGAGGATGGCAATGGATTGGGGAGCTGGGAGGTACAAAGCTGCTGGGAGAGGGAGCCTTCTGAAACGCCTGCTTGAACAGTGACTAGCTCAGAAGGAGTTGGGAAGGGGGGAAGGCAATGAGTTTTGTTACTTGCTGCACCTGCCTCACCGCAAGCCCCATTGGCTCCATGCAGCCTAGCCCGTGGCCAATCGCAGACTGCGAAGCCAGTGGTCTGAAGAGAAAAGGGATGGTGATTGGGCAGGCTGGCTGCTACTCCAAGCCTCTCCACCCCTGGTGCCTGGAAGTCTGCTCCTCAGCTGACACACACACCCACCCCCACTCCCTGTGCCTGCCTGTGTCAGGCAGTGGTCACCAACTGGCAGTGGTCACATTTCTCCCGCCCAAACCACCCGAACTCAATCCGAACTGACCAAACTGTTTGGTCATTCCAGAGTTCAGATTCAGGGTCGGTTTGGTAGGTTCGGGTTCAGATTCGGTCATCCGAACGGACCGAGTTCAGCCTGAACTCCGAACTTCCGAACCGCGTTCGCACATCCCTAACCGTTTTCATAAGTCTGGATCTCTGTCCATGCATGGATCTCTATCCATGCACTGCCACCCTCCATTTCCTATGGTGGCGGCCGACTTCTGGTATTGGGAGGGAATGTCTACCCCCTTCCTCACATGACTTTGTTTCTTCCGGACTCTGAAGTCCAGGCGAAACAATGTCTCATCTAAAAACGGCCTAAGGGTGTTAACAAATAAGACGTTAGCCTACTAGAGTCTGGGTTCAGTCCATGCAGCCTTAACTCAAATTATTAATATAGTACCAGCTGTGTACCTGGCACTGTACAATCAGTAGTTATAGACACGTCCCTATCCCATTGAGTACAAACCTAAATACATGGGCAGGTGTTCTTCCCTGCAGCGCTCTTTCCACCAGCCCCCTCTTCCTTGTATCCCATCCTCTTTCATGATTCACAGCTGTGCTGAACCATGGGACCAAGAAGCTGCCCCAAATCTTTCTTCTGGGCTATGACTCCAGGAGGCATTCCAGCCCCTTCTATCCCCACCCACTCACAGAGGTTCACATCTGGGTTTATAACAGGCAGCTGCTGGAAATAACTTTTTGCTATGCATAGAACCCTGAGTTTCTTGAGCAAATCACATACTTTATTAAGTGCCTGTAGTGAAAGTTGAAAGAAAAGTAAAAACTGAAAGCAAAAGCAGTTAGTCTTTGCATGAGCAATCAATCTCAGCAAGGTTTCTCGCATCCACAGCTCACAGCAATGTATGAGCAGTTAGCAGCACACAGTTTTATTGGAGTTTCACCTGCCATGGGGTTGGAAATCCCTCCCAGTTTGCATAAAACACCCAGTCAAGCATTTTTTTATTATTATTAATTGTATTTTATTTTGAATTTATATCCCACTCTTCTAATGGGGGCTGCCCCCCAGCAATGTATCGGTTTGTTGACTGGGAAGCCAGTTACTTTTGGTATGTATTCCATTCTATTGGCAGTGGGCCAATGGAAATTTGTAAAGGGCTTTGCCCAACAAATAAACAAAATATTGATCCCACTCTTCTCCAAAGGGACTCAGAGCAGCTACAAAACAGAAAGAAAACCCACTTAGGAATACAAAAGCCAATTTAAAATTACACAAATTAAAACCCAGTTAAAATGGGTTTAAGATGTGCCTCTTGTACCCCTCTCTAGCATCTTCTGCATTACCATATAGTGAGGGTGGAAAACATCCCCACTTGCCAGGGCACTCTGCACTTCTCAGCTTGTCCAAACCTTGTATAGGGCAAGAAGCTCTCCATCAGTGGGTTCCCATTCCCTGTACCCCAAGCCACTTGTTCCCCCTCCCCCCCAGAGATTCACCTCCACCATCTGATCAAAGCCCTCCTGGTGGCCCCACAGGTATCCTCTCGCTGTCATCAGGACAGTGATGCGGGGGAAATGTCAGGGAAGGTCCAGCCTCCATTAGTGACTTTCTTACTTCTGGCAGTTCACAAGTGTCCAGAAAAGTCATGGTCTCAATCTCACCCCCCTCTCTCAACTCGCCCAGGGCTCCCACTTTTCCATGCTGCTGAACTTCAAACTGCAGCAGGGTTGCATGGTGTCTGCTCTTCATCGCACATACATGGAACCCCATTGTGTGCATGTGCCACCCTACGAGTGCAGAACCAGCCTCACAGACTGGGTCTGACAGTTCTCTCTGTAGTACATCAGGCCTCACCCAAGTGTCAGCAAAGGCCAGGGTATTGATCACCTCCCAATTTCTCTGGGCCCTGTACCCTTTGTAGCCACAGCAGCACCCATGGACAAAAGCAGAAGCAATTTGGTTTTCCCTGGCCAACCATCAGGAAAAGCTTTCTATGGTGTTATGACCCCTCATGCTCATCACAAACAAAGATTGTGACTTTCAACAGATACAAAAATATATGAGTAGCTTTTTTAACCAAATGGGCAGCTTTGCTCCCACATATATCCCATGCGCAGTGGCAACCTTCACTGCCTTGGCCTTGCAGATCCTCCAACGAGCTCATTTCTAACATTCAGTGGTTCTACCTGAGCCCAATTGAAAAATTCTATGCTTGCACATGGTAAGAACATAAAATTTGTATATGACTTTGTGTGTGCACTGATGTGCCTGTTACATGGATTAGCAGTGCTGGTGCAACACACAAATATACCCAGCTTTGCAACCATTTGCACAGCCATCATAGGCAATAGCTGGATGTGCAGCCAGTCCTGTAACCAATATTGGTCATTTCTTGTTCACGTGCAGCACGCAGCCAATCCTAGCTAGGCAAGTTTTCAAAACATCATTTCATGCATGGTCTTCATATTTCACCAATGCCTTTACCACAGCCGTGGATGCTGAGAAATTCAGTGCTCATTATAGTGCTCCAGGCCTTTCTTTCCACTCATGAGTGGAACCTATGAGTGATCCACAAGATCCAAGTCACCTGCTGTCATTGACTGGCTGAGATTTCTAAGCACAGATGGGCACTCACTCGAACTGTGGCCGGAGTGGAGGGTCTACTCCAGAGAGTAGACCCTCTCTGGAGAGAGTAGAGGGTCTACTTAGAAAAAAAATACCTTTTCCAAGCCTTTTTCTAGCAGAATGGTCTCCAGAGGAGCTCATCTGCTTTCCAAGGTACGGGATATTTGAGGAAACTGCTGGCAGCTATAAACTGCCTCCTATCCTGTCTTGTTCCTGCAGTCACTACTCTGACCTCTCACATAGATTAGCCCAATATGCACTCAATTCTTGTTCTGCACCATGATTGTAGCTACCGACTAGCCTGGATCCAAATGCTGCAGCAGACTGGGCAATCCCAGTTCATTTGTAGAAGAGGCTAAATCTGAAGAACACTGAATCAAGACACAGCTTTGGAAAATTTGAGTGGAGAATGAAGGATGCCAAGTGAGCAGCAATCTTGATCCAAAGTGATCAGCCACATACAAGATGATTATAAAAGAACATAAGTAAGGCTATACTGGGTCAGACCAATGACCCAGCCTAGAATCCTGCCTCAGATAGTGGTCAGTGTAATAACAACCCCAAATTTTGACAAAATGCCACTTTCAGGGGAACCCTAATCAGTTTCCCACCTGAATTTTGGTTTACCAAGGGATACCGCCACCTGGCCCCAGTGCTGGTGCATGAGCCAGCCCTGCCAGCTCCCTGGCATGTGAGAGGGCTCAATCCGCATTTCCCTGCTGGGAGGGAGCCAGTCAGTTAGTGCTCTCTCTCAGGAGCCACTCAGCCAAAAGCCACTGAGACGTGGTGAGTGACCCACTGCTCTCATTAGGGGTGGGAAGTTTGGATACAGATTAACCACACGCCCCCCACCAGGTCCCACAGTCATGTCACCAACACCTTGAGATCAACTGTATCAAAGGACAACAAAAGAACTAACAAGGTCAACAGGGTAGATTTCCCAGTCAGTCTCCACGCACAGGTCATCAACCAAGGCCACGAGCGCAGTCTCTGTGCCACACCCAGGACAAAGGGCCGACTGAACCGGGTCCAGGAATCCAACAACATTGAGATGAGCCCAGAGCTGTTCGGCAACCACCCGTTGAATAGCCTTCCCGAAAAAAGCAAAGTTTAGAGACAGCCTGATAGCTGGCTGGGGAGTCAGCGTCCAGAGATGGCTTCCTAACCAGGGGCTGGACAACCATAGTCTTAAGGGCACCTGACACACTCCCCTCCCAAAGGGAGGTGTTGACAACCCCAGACAGCAATTGCCCCAACATCTCCCAGCTGGCTTTCACCAGCCAGAACAGGTAATGATCTAATTATTAATTATTATTATTATTATAAGCATTTATATAGTGCCAGCAATGTACCTGACGCTTTACAAAGTAATTGAATAGACGCGGTCCCTGCCCTAGGGCTTACAATCTGAGAGGTGGGGGTGGGGGAGGAGATGAAATAAGGGGAACAGAGGGAGAGACAAGGAGTGTAACATTCATGAGGATGCGAGATCCCAGGTGCACGCGCTTGGCTTGGTTACATCGAGAATGATGGCTGGTTGGTCCATGTAGTGAGGATATGAGTACACAGACCTCAGGTAACAGAGTGTACTGGATGGAGGGTATCAGCAGGAGCTAGGGGAGGGGAGCAAGAAGTCAGGGAGGGCAGAGCAGAAGAGGTGGGTCTTGAGGAGGGATTTCAGGGTACTAAGGGAGGGGGCAAGGTGGATGTGGACAGGACAGGAGTTCCAGGTGTGGGGGGCAGCTAAGGAGAAGGGACGAAGGTGGTTAGGGGAGCAGGGGAGGCGTGGGAGGATGAGAGGGGACAGAGGAGGAACGGACTTCATGGACTGGAGTACAGAGGGAAATTAGCACAGAGAGGTAGGGGGGAGCAAGGTTGTGAAGAGTTTTATAGGTGAAGACTAGGACCTTGTGCAGGAATAGTTCAGGAAGGGGGAGCCAGTGAAAAGAGGAGAGGAGGGGCTGCACATGGTTGAAGCAATGAGCAAGGTGGATGACCCTGGCAGCAGAGTTTTGGATGGAGATAAGGGGAGAAAGGTGAAAGCGGGGAGGCCAGTGAGAAGGAGGTTACAGTAATCAAGGCAAGAGATGACCCGGGCATGAACAAGGGTTTTGGCAGAGGAGACAGAGAGAAAAGGGCGAATCTTATGGCAACAGAGTCAATGTAGGGTTTAAAAGAAAGGGATGATTCAAAGATGAAGCCTAAGCTATGGGCTTGGGGGACAGGAAGGATGGTGACCCCATCAATGAGGATCAACAGGAAAGAGGGAGAGGAAGGATGAGGGGAGGAAAATAAGAAGTTCAGTTTTAGCCATGTTGAGTTTGAGTTGACGTTGAGACATCCAGGTAGAGATGTCAGAGAGACAGCTGGTGAGGCGAGCTTGAATAGATGGAGAAAGAGAGGAAGTAAAGAGATAGAGTTGAGTGTCATCAGTGTAGAGGTGATATTGGAAGCCATGGGAGGCAATGAGTTTGCCTAGGGACAGGTTATAGATAGAGAAGAGGAGAGGCGAAGGACAGAGCCTTGGGGAACACCAACCGAGAGGGGAAGGGAGGAGGAGGTGGAGTTGGCAAGAGACACAATGAAGGAGCAGTCAGAGAGGTAGGAGGAGAACCAGTCGAGGATGGAGCCATGGAAGCCAAGGGAGTGAAGTGAATCCAGCAAGAATGAGTGGTCAACAGTATCAAAGGCAGCAGAGAGGTCAAGGAGGACAAGAATGGAATAGAGGCAGTTAGATTTAGCCACAAGATCATTTGTGATCTTAGTGAGAGCAGTTTCAGTAGAGTGAAGGGGGCAAAAGCCAGATTGGAGGGGGTCAAGGGAGGAGTTGGCAGAGAGGAAGTCAAGGCAGTGGGAGTAGACAACACGTTCAAGAAGCTTGGAAGCAAAAGGAAGGAGTGAGACAGGACGGTAGCTAGAA
>QEPC01012585.1:1301754-1315661 GCA_003113815.1 Sphenodon punctatus | reverse complement strand
CCCAAGGGGGCCCCAGCCCCGGTTTAAAAAATACCTGTGAGAAAAGAGAGCCAATGAAGGCCAGGCAGGGAAATCCACAGCTCCTCCCCAAGCTACTCCTTCCCCCAGCAGCTACACAGGACCACTTACATTAGTTTTGGCTAGCGTTCTATCCCATACATCTCTACTTAGAGCTGAAATGAAAAATCTCTGTGTGCTGTTTCCGACAGAAGCAGTTTTTTGCCTTCATTTGTGTGAGAAGGCAATCTACGGCCATTGTCACCATTTCTCATGACTTTCTGCTTTTTTCTGCCATTTTGGTAATTTTTAGTAATTTCTGGTAATTTTCAGTAATTTCCAGTATTCTTGGTAATACTGGAAATTACCAAAAATTGGCAGAATACCAGAAATTGCCGAAATTGCAGAAAATAGTGAAAAATCACAAAAAACGACAGTTAGATTTTTTTCTCGCTCACAAAAGGGCAGTATTTCCCAATGGAGCGAGAGCACCTGCTCTCACTTCAGGTCTAGCTCTAATTTCCTTTTATTGAAGTCGGTGGCAGAAGTCTTCTTGATTTCAACAGCATTTAGACTACATCCTATCAGTTTGTAAAGTAGAATGACATTTTTTAAAGTTTTTCCCACTCTCCAGGCTCTTATGGCTCCTACTGTTAAATGGAAACACATTCATAAGAAAATATGTTTCTTTGCAACATGAGTAGAAAAGGCACTGTATGACATTAGCGGCCGACCTTCTCTCACCCTATGTTCTTTTTAAGTTCATTTCTGTGGGAGTGCATAGCCATTTCTACAGTTTCCTTCTAATTTTTTTCCCCATTTACTGCACTACTTTTATTTCTAACAAACCTTTTCTACAGCACGCACTGGAATTCAGAATAATTTCCTACCTTCTAGAACCCGTGGAATGATCTGAATGTTTCCGTTTTGATTCAACGAGTTTGATGCTCAACACAAAGTTGCATGCATTATTTATTCCCTGAGTTAAAACAGTGCTGACTAAACAACCTACCAATGGCTTCAGCTTACAATTTATAATACTGGAAATGCTGAAAAAGAATTAAATCTCAAAGCACCATGATTCAATGGTGAGAAGCCCATCACAACTACATTTTACAATGAGGAGTGCTCATTGTACCTCCTCCTCGTGTAGCTACTTTAGCTTCAAATTGTTTTCTTTTGAAAGTGTGAAACAAACAACTGTATTATAAGAAGCAAGAGTAATGGTTTCTTTCTCCTGAGGATTTATCTCTGAGATTAAGACCCTTTCTCTACTAGTTGTGGGTAACCAAAAATTAAAAATTTAACAATAGTGCAATTTCACTAAAATATTCAGAAGGGCTGCAGCCTCTAGAGCTAGTCACTTTACAGCTTTGACAAGGCCTACATTCACTTCAAAGTTTATATCGTATGGGAGGAATGTAACCCCTACAGTACTACAAACAATGAGAGGAAGCTTTGCTGGTAAAACTTGTTAGTTCAAACTTTCTAAAAAGCTTTAATTTTCTTAAAAATTCCTTTGCGAATATTAAAATTCTAGGACTACATTTCAGTACCAGCAATATCTTCCCTGTAACACTACTGCAACTGACCATAACCATAGTTGAAGAGATATTAAGAGCATAAAATATGCACCCTTCTTTGTGTGTGGAGGTACTTCAAACTTCACAAAATCTTTTGGTTCAGCTTTAAAAGCAGCATGTATCTCCATTACCACAAAATGTGCATTTTCACCAAACCTAAGGGGCATGGGATGTGGGCATCCAGGATATGGGAGGATATCTGGGTTGGAATCAGAAATGGGGCCAGGCTGAGAGTCGGAGGCCAAAACATATGTCAAAAATCATAGCAGGATCCGGAGCCAAAGGTCAAGCTGGGGAGTCAGTCCAAGTGGGGGCAGGAAGAGAAGTATGGCTGGGGGCAAGAGCAAGGTTGGAGAAACAGGAATAAAGCTGGAACAGGAAGCAGATTGGGTGTTAACAGTCGTGATGGTGGTCTGGTTTGACCTGGGACCCATCCGATGCAGCAGACCTGCTTCTGCCCAGGAGCGGGGAGGTAGCTTTTCTAAGATATGGCCTGGGCCACATCCCGGGCAAGCTGCCCAGAATGTTTGTTCGTCCCTGCCATCCAGGCTGGGAGCGTGGGCCACCGCAGCTGTCCATCATGGTGGGGGGGGGGAGGGTGCTGGGAGCGGGGGGAGGGAGGCGCTGGCCAGCCACATGTTTATTGGGCTGCCCATCCTACCTGGGGAAGACAGGCATGTATTTTTGGTGCCCCTCCCCCAACGCAGGAAGGGATGACCACTGTTTCCCAAACTGGGAGCTGCTGTCCCACCGACACATCTGTTTTTACCCATTGTCATTCTACCCAGATTCCTGATGAGATAGTTGGGATGCCTTATACCCCTCCAAGGGACCAATCCAATGGTTGGAGCATAGCGTGGTGTATGTGGGCAAACCAGCACATAGGAGGGCTACGTGGGAGCTCAAGGGCCCAAGCCAAGGAACAGCGATGGGGCTGCTGAGCCAGACACTGACTAGGATCCCATGATTGTTAGTTCAAGGCCTGATTGCTGACACTGAAGATTTATTTAATTTTATGTCCTACACCAAGGTTGGGGAACATTTGGCCAGAGCAATCTGGGGGAGCAGGGGTGAGGGGCATGATCCTCTTCATAGGGGGCCACATTGCCTAAGTAGGGGGTGTTGCCACCAGCCTAGAAGCACTCCATGGCTGTCTGGTAGGCCACAGAGAAAGTGGTATGGGTGCAGGGGAGCCTCTGGGGACTGTCTGATAGCCAACCACAAGCACTCTTCAGGAAGCCATTACTATATTAGTTAGTTAAACTTATACCCCACCCTTCCCAAAAGGCTCAGGGTGGCTTACCATAGTAAAAGCATAATACAATTAAATAACATTAAAATACATTATAAAAAAACCTACCCTCATCCCAGAACCACCCACTCCAACCTAATCCCTATCCCCATCCACCAAGTGCCTTTATATAAACAGAAGTCTTGCACCGCCTCTGGAAGAGGCTCAAGATTGGGTGCAAATGAGCCTCTGGGGGAAAGGATTTCCACAGCAACAGGGCAACTGAGAAAGCCCTCCGGCGAGCCCCTGTCGTATGAACCAGACTAACAGATGGTACCCACAGGAAAGCACTTCCGGCCAATCGAAGGGGCATGAAAGGGCAGGCATTCCTTCAGATATGTAGAAACCAGACCGTTTAGGGCTTAAAGGTCAAAACCAGCACCTGGAATTGTGCCTGGAAATCTATAGGCCACCACTGAAGACTTCAGAGCACCAGTGTAATGTGCTCCCGGTGACTCTTCCCCAAAGGAGGCAAGCCACAGCATTCTGTATCAGCTGCAGCTTCCAAACAGTTATCAAGGACAGCCCCACATAGAGCGCATTCCAAAAATCCAGCCTCACGGTGATGAAAGCATGTATGACGGTGGCCATATCCAAGTCAGAAAGAAAAGACCACAGCCTCCTCATCAGATGGAGTTGGTGAAAAGTGCTCCTGGCCACTGCCGCAGACAGACAATCCAGGTGCAGTAACGGGTCCAGAAGCATTCCAAGGGTACGAACCTGAGTGACCAGAAAGGGCCAGACTTCATCAATAGGAGTCCCAGTCCCATCCAGGTCACGAGGCTGGTCAACCATCATCACCTCAGTCTTATCTGGATTCAGCTTCGATTGGCTTATCCACATCCAGGCCCTGACAGCAGCCATGCATCGGATAAGTGCAGAGACTGCAGGACCTGGCACAGATGCAAAGGAGAGATAGAGCTGAGTGTCATCATCTGTGCACTGATGACACTTAGGTCACTTTTACACGAGTGGCCAGGGACACACGTTCAATGCGCTGCTGGGAAAAGCTGCACGGAGTGCATTTACACTCACCGGAAGTAGCCACCCACCATAGGAATCGGAGGTGCGTGCAGCCTCTTTGAAGACGCGTTCTGGAAACCCTGATATAGAGGTTTCAAGAACATGACTTCAATGAGGCCGCATGTGCTGCCGATTCCTATGGTGGGCAGATACTTCTAGTGTGTGTAAATGCACCCAGTACAACTTTTTCCAGCGATGCATTGAAGAACGCGCTTCCCTGGCCACCCATGTAAAAGCGACCTTAGAGTCACAAGGCTGTAAAGGACCTCAAGGGTCATTTAGTCCAGCCTCTTGCACCACCACAGAACTTGCCATGTCCCAACCATCTGCACCCAGAAATCCCAGCAATAGCTACAAGTAGAGACTAGTACCAGTAGAGCACACCAATGCCTGAGTTAACAGGAAATAACTTTAGAAAATGAAGAATTCAGTCGTCTCTGTAAATGCTCATGGTAATGGGGTGGAGAGTGCTTTCATGATCAGGGCCAAAAGTACACCGTCATGCAGGAATTAGCTCATATCAGATTATTTATCACTTTTAGTCTCCATTTCTTATCTCACTATGCTGGGTATGCAACCCCTCTGGTCCCCTTAGTCTATCTGCCTCCAAGCCTAGCCAGGTACCGGTCCACTAGCTGGCTACTCACAAACAATATGCTCCTAGGTATAGGCAGGCTCTCCATGCAGTCTCTTGCTCAGGCAGCTCCTGTTCACTCAGGCTTCTATGCAGGCAGCTTCTCTTCAAGCTTCAGGATCCACAGTGAATAGGCATTCCAGCAGAGAGCTCCTTCGGAGTCTCCAGGCAGACAGGTTTGGCTTCCTCAGCACTCTTATATAGTCGGTGGCTCCTCCCAGCTCTCAGCCACTTCCTCTTCCTGTTACGCACTTTGGGTCTTTCTTAAAGGGCTAGCAGCCTTGCCTGACTGCACTCTGTTACAGTCCCAAAGCAGGCAGCCACACCCATAAGTGTTGCATACAACTTGTAGTGCTATAGAAATGATAAATAATAGTAGTAGTAGTAGTTGTAGTAGTAGTAGTAGTAGTAGTTGGAAAGCGCAGAGGAAAAAATTCTTGCCAACCCCAAATATGGCAATCAGTTAGACTTCATACCAAACCTCCAAAAGACCTCACCCAGTGGCCATATACACGTTGGACAAGAGAGGAGAAAGAATAGAATCCTGTGGGACTCCACAGGGAAGATCCCAAGAGGATGACGAGCCATCACCCATCACCACTCTTTGGGACCTCCCCAACAGGAAGGAACATAACCACATGCCCCCGCCAGGTCCCACAGTCGTGTCACCAACACCTTGAGATCAACTGTATCAAAGGCCAACAAAACATCTAACAAGGTCAACAGGGTAGATTTCCCCATCAGTTTCCACACACAGGTCATCAACCAAGGCCCCAAGCTCAGTCTCTGTGCCACACCCAGGACAAAGGGCCGACTGAACCGGGTCCAGGAATCCGACAACATTGAGATGAGCCCGGAGCTATTCGGCAACCACCCGTTCAGTAGCCTTCCCTAAAAAGCAAAGTTTAGAGACAGTCTGATACCTGTCTGGGGAGTCAGCGTCCAGAGATGGCTTCCTAAGCAGGGGCTGGACAACTGCAGTTTTAAGGGCACCTGACACCTTCCCCTCCCAAAGGGAGGTGTTGACAACCCCAGACAGCAATGGCTCCAACATCTCCCAACTGGCTTTCACAAGCCAGAACAGGTAAGGAACTAATTATTAATTAGTTATTAATTATTAATTATTATTATTATAAGCATTTATATAACGCAAGCAAGGTACCTGGTGCTTTACAAAAAAAAAGATAGATACGGTCCCTGCCCGAGAGCTTACAATCTAAAGACAGGGGGAGGGGAGACAGGGAAGGGGGAACAGAGGGAGAGACAAGGGATGCAACATTCATGAGAATGTGAGAACTCAGGTACATGTTCTTGGCTTGGTTACAGTACATTGGGAGTTTACAGATAACAAGTGGGGGATGATCCTGGGTGGAGATGATTAGCAGGAGTTAGGAAGGGCAGAGCGGAAGAGGTGGGTTTTGAGGAGGGACGTGAAGGTGTGGAGGGTGGGGGCAAGGCGGACGAGGGCAAGGAGGGAGTTCCAGGCATGCAGGGCAGCGAGGAAGAAGAGACGAAGGAGGCTGGGGAAGCAGGGGAGGCATGGGAGGGTGAGGGAGGAGATAGAAAAGGAGCTGAGTGCTCGAACAGGGGTTCAGAGGGAGATCAGGGCAGAGAGGTAGGGGGGAGCGAGATTGTGAAGGGCTTTGTAGATGAAGACAAGGAGCTTGCACAGAATACGCTCAGGAAGGGGGAGCCAGTGGAAAGAGGAGAGAAGAGGCTGTACATGGTCAAAGCGACGGGCTAGGTGGATGATCCTGGCAGCAGAGTTTTGAACAGAGATGAGGGAAGAAAGGTGAGAGTGGGGAAGGTCAGCAAGGAGGAGGTTACAATAGTCAAGGCGTGAGATGACTAGGGCATGAATGAGAGTTTTGGCAGAGGAGACAGACAGAAAAGGGTGGATCTTAGCAATGTTGTGGAGGGAGAAGCAGCAGGATTTGGCAATGGAGTCAATGTAAGGTTTGAAGGTAAGGTGCGAGTCGAAGATGAAGCCTAAGCTACGGGTGTGGGGGACAGGGAGAATGGAGACCCCCATCAATGGCAATTGACAGGGAAGAGGGAGAAGAAGGATTGGGAGGGAAGATAAGGAGTTCAGTTTTCACCATGTTCAGTTTGAGTTGTCTTTGAGACAAGTGGAGATATCAGAGAGACAGCTGGTGAGACGAACTTGAACAGACGGGGAGAGGGATGGAGTGGAGAGATAGAGTTGAGTGTCAGCGTATAGGTGATATTGGAAACCGTGGGAGGCATTGAGTTTGCCTAGTTATAGGGTGTAGATAGAGAAGAGGAGAGGGCCAAGGACAGAGCCTTGGGGAACCCCGACCAAGAGGGGTAGGGAGGAGGAGAGGGAGGAGTTAGGAAGAGATACATTGAAGAAGCAGTCAGAAAGGTAGGAGGAGAACCAGTCGAGGACAGAGTCCCGGAATCCAAGGGAGTGAAACAATTCAAGCAGGAGCAAGTGATCAACAGTGTCAAAGGCAGCAGAGAGATCAAGGAGGACAAGTATGGAGTAAAGGCGGTTGGATTTAGCCATAAGAAGATAGTTAGTGATCTTAGCAAGAGTGGTTTCAGTGGAGAGAAGGGGCGGAAGCCAGACTGGAGGGAATCAAGGGAGGAGTTGGCAGAGAGGAGGTTGAGACAACGGGAGTAGACAACCCGTTCAAGGAGTTTGGAAGCAAAAGGGAGGATCGAGACAGGATGGTAATTAGTAGGGATGGGACTCTGGGTAAAATGTTGGTTTTGGTTAATTTAGGTTTTCATGAATTTCGGGGGGCTTTTGGTTTCGGTACTATCGGATCTTTTGCATTGATTTTTGTACCAGATTTTTAACATTGCGTTTTTTTCAATGGGGGCAAACCGCAGGATTAAAAATCCAGTACAAAAATCAATACAAAAAAATCTGATAGTACTGAAACCGAAAAAACCCTGAAATTTCGAATTAACCCGAAATGGCCATTTTTGGGTACTTTCGGTTTTATCCAAAACCGAAATTCCCATCCCTATTAATAAGAGAGTTCAGAGGGATACAGAGTGGACTTTTTGAGGATGGGGGAGACAGTGGCATGTTTAAAGGCAGAGGGGAAGGAGCCGGTAGAAAGGGAGAGGTTGATGATGTGTAGGAGGGGAGGAACAATGGTAGAAACCATGGAGGTCAGGAGGCGGGAAGGAATGGGGTCCAGAGGGCAAGTGGAGGGGTTGGAGGAGGAGAGCAGGGAGGAGATTTCCTCAAGGGAGGCGGGAGGGAAGGAGGACAGGAGAGAGGTGGGGGGAGGAGGGAGATGGAGGGGGAGTGGTAGGGGGAGAGGACTCGGAAGCGATATCCAGGGTCGATCAGATTAGAGGTGAAAAAGAGAGCAAGATCCTGAGCGGAGAGGGAAGAGGGAGGAGAAGCCAGGACAGGTAAGGATCTAATTCACAAATGAGTGCCCTCGTTGCCCCAAGCACCTCTCCTGCATCAGTGAGTGACACCAACTGAAACTGATCCAAATAAACAAGTCAAGATTGAGCTTCCATAACCCCAAACTCTGATTCTGCAGATAATGTGGCAGCGCCCAAGTCATGGTGAATACAGGCGATTTTGGTCTGAAATGTAATTAACAAAAATGTGACCATGGGCATGACTCCATTTTCAAGTGGAGGCAGGCCAGATTAACCAGGTCCCTCACCATCCAGAACAGCTCTGCTGGATGAGACTTTGCAGATGCTATGATAGCAGAGAATATTAGCCATCAGTATATTATTTACACTACTTTACATGAACCAGTTATTGTCAAGCCTGCTTTTTCAGATGGAGAAATCAGAGACCGGGATTTATGTGACTTGTCTGTATCATGAAACAAACTGAGTGTAAAGCAAGGATTAGCAGCAAAGAATTCCTGAGTGTCTGTCCATTCATCTTGGATATATTGTACCTGCAGACTGCAAGCAACATTTTTCTGGGCCAGAACAAACTCATAACACAGACCTCCCATCCCATGTGATAGACATATTAATGAAAATATAATATTTTATTTCTGAAATGGCAGAGATAAGACTTACCACTTCATAAGTTTGCCTTTCTAGTCTTTTTCTTTGCAAAATCGCTGATTACCTCACTAAAACCAATTTTTCTTATGAGTTCACACTCAGCAGGCACTACAGCAAGATGGAGGATTTAGAAGCTCTTGTGTAAGATTGACTACAATTTTAGATGAGTGCCAACTTGCTGGAACTTCTTTCAGCTCCTGCATCAGACACCATCAGAGTGTACAAACTTTGTCAGGATGTGTACATTTCACTGAAAGTTCACTCTGTTCCTTCCCTGGAACACCAGGGTCTCAACCTTTCAAGGCACACTTGAGAACCAGTTCCCTGTCAGAACATTGCTTCCGTTCTAATACTGCTTATGATTGGCTTAGATAAATTTCTCATGATCTTGTGTGATTTAGAAAGTGAATAAACATATAATTACAAACACACTCGCCAACATAAGAATATATATAAATATTTCAAATGTCCACAATTAAACTTTTTCCTCTCCACTTTACGTACTTCTCCAGCCTAACTTTGGAATTGTGTATCTGTACATCCTAGGTAAAAACAGACATGACAGTGGCCTGCTTTGGCCCACTGTGTAGGGATGTGCGAACAGAACCGAGTTCAGAAATTCGGTTCAGTTCGGTTCGAAAATCCAGTTCGGTTTGAAATTTGAGTTCGGTCAAATTTCGAACTTCCAAACCGAGTTAGTACATTTAAAACCGAGTCTTTTGGCCTTCCAAACTGGTTCAGATTCGACTGAACAGCGCGGTCGAATTTGAGTTTGGTTCGAAAGTTCGGTTCGGTCGACTGAACTATTCAAGTTCGGTCCAAACTTCCAAACCGTATTCGCACATCCCTACCGCTGTGGCTCAGGAGGACCCAAGGACACAGCCTGTAAGTCTGCCCGTATGACCCAATGTGCATTAGCACGTGTCTTCAGCCCCACTGCACCTGCCTCAGGACAGGGGCCACCATGCTTGAGCACCGTGGTTGGTCACCATGGCTGTCCGTCATGGTGGAGAGAAGGGCACTGGGGGCATGTTTGTTTAGCTCCCCCCTACCCAAGTCGTGCAGGCAGAGGGACAGCTCTCCAGCCACAGGCATGTTAGTTTGGTGCCCTTCCCCAACCGGGGCTGTGTCAGCTGCATTTTCCCGCACTGCCCGCATGTTTATTTTTACCATATGTAGCTTTCAACTTTATTTATTTATTTTTAAAATAAAACTATTTTGTACTTTTGGTTCTTCATTTTTTAACATCCTCTTTTTGCCCCACTGGAAATGAAGAACACTCCACTTTTTAAAAAAACAACAAAAATCAAACAAAAACAAAAAGCTTTAGTCATGCTGCAGGAGAAATGTTATTCAATTAAAAAAAAAAAAAAACCTAATCCAAAAAGAGCATTGCCTACTCTCAGGCAGAAAACAAATCCCCTTTAAATATTAAAATCCATTCAACAATCCAACTTTGGAGTTAATTAATTTGGCCAAGTTAATGCCTGGTTTTAGTGGAGTTGCAAGTTATGGAGTTACAATACAGACAAAATTTGTCTTACTAAATTGATTTGATTTCATTATCTCACTCAGAAGTCCATCTATTTGCTACTCTCGCAGTAAAATAATCCTTCCTAAAATTCATCTTGCACTATATGTGTTCTCTCTTTAGTTAATCCTACATCACTGTGGCCCTGACGTGTCCAGTTTTCTGAAACAGACATAAGACTCAATTTTGCCCTCCCTTACTTTGAAAAGCTCACCAGAGGAGTTTTAATTCTCAGAAGGTATTCAACAGATTTAGCAAATCAGCTCTTTGGCAAATAAAACATTACAACCCTAATTATTAATGAGGTTATTACTAATCTACTCAATTTTTAAATGAAATTTTTTTTGTTCCCCCCAGGATTTTTACCCTTTTGAAGGCAAGAAGCAGTGACTTAGCAAGAAAATGTAAAACTGAACAGCTGTTTCAGGCAGTGCATTTATTATAGTAAACATCTCAGTAAATAGCTGGGTGATTGTTACTCACACTCCAGTATATTTTCCAATTGCCAGGGTATGTTTAATTAAACTTGGTATTTGCAGAGGAAGTATGGTATGCAGCAGATGGAAAGGTTAGAAAAACGGGATTCATTTGAGTCAGCTGCTTTCCCCAGGGATTCTCATTGTGCTATTCCCTCACTGCAATACATGTCAAAACTCAGATTAGATTTCTGATATTTATTTCTTGTGCAGACACCTTGAAATGTGGCAGAGTTAACTTGGCAAATATTTGGACCAGCATTTCAGAATACCTCTTGGATTGCTGGAAAGGCTTCAAGTCACACTGTGTCAACTGCAACACCCAGCTGTTAGCAACTGCAGTTTTAAAGGAAAAGTTGGTCATAATATTTATCATTCCTTCCATCACAGCAAATATGAACAATGTTAAAATATCAAAAGTATACCCAGTTACTCATATGAAATTTTGTAGAGTACCATAGAATTCTACAGGAATAGCAAGAGCAAAATTTAGCACAATATCATGCAACTAGGGCTGCTCCAAATAATAATAAAAAAACTCATGCGTATTCTCCGAGGAGCAGTCCGAGTGTTCGGGCCGCTGCTCAGACTCTCTGTGAATACTCTCAGCCTGTGTTCTCACCTGTGGCAGTGGTGACGGCAGCGGGAGGGGCAAGGGAAGATGCTGCAGCGCGAAGGAGCCGGCCGACAGGAAAAGAGCTGGTGCAAACGGGGATCTGCAGCGGCTTTTCTCACACATGGCAGGGCACAAAATCCTGCCCTGACATGCAGGTGAGAACACAGCCTTAGAGTTCCGAGGCTACGGGGGAGGGTCAGGGTTGGAGTAATTACTGGGGAGCGGGGGGCCGAGGGGGTGAAGCTGGGTTACTTACCTTCCAGAGGGATCCCACGCCGATGTGTGACCTCTTCCTGAATGATAAGTTTGAAAATTTAAAAAACCCACTGAGCATGCTCAGAAAGGCCTGAATGACCATTTCTAAGCATGTTCAGCACTTTTTGAAGTTGACACTGGCCTGCCGATGCTGCCAGCCCAGCACCATCTTTGAAAAGGGTCAAGCATGCTCAGAAATCGTCATTCAGGGCCTTCTGAACACGTTCATTGGCATGGGGTTTTTTGGTGTTTTTTTTAATTTTCAAACTTACCAGCCAGGAAGAGGACACACATTGGTGTGGCACCCCTCTGGGAGGTGGCCCAGGCCAGAACCCAGGTTTGCATGGGCTGTTGCGGCACTTTGCCTGGGCTGTTCCTTGGGACCTAGAGGAACAGCCTGGGCTAAGCGCTGCCATGGCCCATGCAAAGGACTACAGGCCGGGGTAAAGTGGGTGTCACCGGGAGGGGGGGGGAACACAAGAAGGGTTCCACACACGCTTTTCACTCGCTGGGTATCTCCAATAGCGGCTCTCTCAACGTGGCAACACCGGGGTTTTTCTATGCCCGTCAGGATAGTGTGTTGGCCGTTACCTCTAATGAAAGAGAACAGGCCGCTATCATCATAGGGCGCATGGATTGAGCGAGTCCGAACCTGTCTCTTATACACATCTAGATGTGTATAAGAGACAGGTGTATACATTGCCCTGCCCTTTCCCCACCCCCTCCCAGGCCCGGCCCACTGTCATGTTTGTTTGGCGGCTTGGCCAAATCCTGCCCAGAGTGAGGGCTTTCACTCTGGGCAGGATTGAAGTGTGGCAGAGTTCAGTGCCATCACATATTAAAGCATCCTATAGGTATTGATATATACCCATCAAACAGAGTATGTATTTATCTTCATTTGTCCACAATCTCCTAATTTACAAATTTTTCATAAGATGATTCAAAACCCTCCCGTCTCCTTACTCCAAAAATTCAACCCAATGACTTGGAAAGCAATGGTATGATCTGTGAATAAAAACTGAGTCTTTAACTGCAAGTGTGAATCTACTGAGATGCTCATTACTGAACATTAGTAAAAATCAACATTAAGTTACAAAACTTAAAACTACAGAATAACCACCAATTAGTAAGCTTTTTAGAGATGGATGTATATTTGTTTGTTAAAACCCAAATTGCTTTGGAGCATGCTATTATTATTTCAATAGCGCTTTCAGTGTTCAAAGTGTTTGACAATCCTCATCTCACTCACTCCCAAAACAACCCTATAGGTCATTACTATTATTAAATCATTATGTGCCATATTTTCAGTTTCTTTCTCCATAGGAGAGTCATCTTGTGACTGATGTGCACGGTTCCTAGTTTTCCGTGACAAACACTGGAAAGTCTCTGATTACAAAGTTCATGTTTTGCCATGATAAAAATTAAGCACAAATTAAGCTCTTCTTCCAGCCTAGTTCCACTCTGTTCAGCTTCAGGTTGCTTTTGCCAACCCTGATTTTTGCTGACGTTTTCTCTCTCAGCTCTCCTCCCAGCCTGCTCCCTGCCACTCCGGGTCCTCCTCACTAGAACTTAAACAAGTTCTCACCCCGATCAAGAACCTCAGTGAGACCTTCCCAATGAGAATCTCATGACTCGGTGGTGTTCTTTACCACTCTTCTCAATAAGAATCTCAACGACCTCAAACACCGCCCCCAAAAAACTGCATACACTGCCAAGGGGCTGTGAATGCATAGATTTGTTGCAGTAGCCACTTTGTGCATGCACAGAGGGGTTTTTCAAGGATCTTATGATATTTTTGAGAAATCTCAAAAACTGTTCTGCACATATGCAAAATGCCTGCCGGTGGCCGAGCATGCGTAAAATGGCCATGCTGGCCATTTTGTGCATGCAAAAAGTGTCTGAGAATCTTATCAGATACTAAAACTTCTGTAAGAATGTGCAAAATCTCACCAGGGTCTGCAAGAACCTTGCAGATTTTCACAAGAATGCAGAGTGTTTTTGTTTCAGCACTACTCCTCATTGGCACACTTCTCTTGGTGACCTGCTTCTGGGTTCTCCTCAATGGCCCAACCACCTTTCTCCCTACTCCCTGCTACCTTTTCAAATGCAAAATCCATGGGATTCTCAGCTGAAAGTCAAAATCCAAGTTTTTCCATGGTTTTCCATGTAAAATGGGAAACCAGGAACCCTGCTCATGTGCAATGATCTTAGAGTCTAGATAGAACTTGCCATGGAAAACAGTAGGTTGAAGACATCAAGCAAAGCAAATCAAAGAATTTTATTACATAGCCATCAGCCATCACAAATAAACAAACAAACTGTTGCCAGGTTTTAAGGTAATAATAATAATTATTATTATTATTATTATTAACAAACATTTATATAGCGCCAGCAGTGTACCTGGCACTTTACAAAGTAATAAAATAGACACGGTCCCTGCCCCTAGGGCTTACAATCTGAGAGACAGGAGCTGGGGGA
>QEPC01012585.1:1226559-1299726 GCA_003113815.1 Sphenodon punctatus | reverse complement strand
TCTAAGGTAACATTTCCTTGGTGACTTACTCTTTTATAAGAAAACTGACGTCACACTCAGGCTAAGTAATTCATATATTATTAACTGCCAATAGCATGGTTGAAAAGGGTTGATGCATGCATAAAATTATAAATGTATGACAACGTTTGTGGTTAAAATATTGGGGAACTAAAGTCGTTACCTCCGCCCATGAAACATCCTGTTTTTATAAACTGTTTTAAACCTCAATCTTGCAACCCATTTGTGCAACAAAGATGTTCCATCGAGTGTATGCCTCTACTTCCCTAAATGTGAACTTACTCATATTTTCCTAAACATTAACTAACAAGGTTAAAAGTTAAGCAGGGAAAAAGCCATCAGAAGACCAAATATGTCCAGACCTTTATGTCCAAACTAAAGCCAATATGTTCAGACTATAGCCAATCTGTTAAACGTATCTCACATAGGTCAAAACTGAGGGTAACAAAACAAACAAACAAACAAACAAGCAAACAAACTAATATACACCAAACTCATAACTATCAACATCAAAGGCACATACCCAAGCCTAAGTTTAAGTAGATGCCTTATACACAAATATTCTAAAAGAAAAGATTTAATATACAACATAATAACAATTTAGGTCCCAATTTATACCTGAAGATTTTAACCAATCAGGAGGTGGTGAGAAAGATAAATACAACTAAAACCCAGCAAAAAGTCACCCCAAAAATTATACTCCTCAGTAGACACTAAAAAAGGAATAAGGATTTATTATCCCTGTAGCAGGGAGCAGTCCTGAGAGGCTTCTGTCCCTTTAAGAAGGAGGCTGCATAGGCCAGACAGAGGGCTGAGCATGCATATGGGCATGGCAGAGCCAGCCCAATAGCTTGGGACCAGTCTGTGAAGGGAACAGACTGGGAGACCCTGAGTCAGAGTGGGCAGGACACTGGCCCTTTAAGACTGAAGAGGAAGCCTGGCCCCACCCACTATGCTGGATATAAGAGACGGCAAGGCAGAGAGGAAAGCAGGCTCTGCTACAGAGTAGCAATTTGCGAACAGAACATGATTTGGATGTTTGGCCGTTCAGCCCAAAAACTTAGTTCAGGTTCCTGGGATTGGTCCCATGGAGTTCGGACCCCCCCTGAACATTCAGAAAAATTGACTGCCTGGAGTCTTGGGGCACTCCAGGGGTGCCCGTGCGGGCATGGCAGGCCATCGGGAGAGACAGCAGCAGCAGAGACCAAGAAGGCTAGGGGCTTGGCACCCCAGGTTGCCTGGGTAGGCAGACTCAGTGCTTGGCCCCTGTGGTTGCCCATGGGGGCATGGCTGGCCATCTGAGAACCAGCAGCAGCAGTAGAGGCTGGGAAGGCTTGGGACTTAGTGGTTGGCCTGGCACCCCTACTTGACCGGGCATTGCAGGCTGCCATGCATTGGCGGAACAGCAGCAGAGGCCTAGCCAGGACTCGGTGGCTGGCACCCCTACTCATCCGGGCATTACAGGCTGCCAGGCATCGGCAGAGCAGTGGCAGAGGCCTGGCCAGGGCTTGGTGGCTGGCACCCCTACTTGACCGGGCATTGCAGGCTTCCAGGCATTGGTGGAGCAGCAGCAGAGACCCGGCCAGGGCCAGGGCTTGGTGGCTGGCACCCTGGCTAGGAGCAAATGGCCGATGTGGAGTAGCAGCAGCAGCAGACATCGGATTGCCAGGGCACAGAGCCCGTGGCACAGCAGAGGCGGCAGAAGCACAAGCAGAAGCAGCAGACATTCGATTGCTGGGGCACAATACCATGGCACAGCAGTAGCAGTCTCAGCTGCAGCAGAAATTCAATTGCCAGCTCACAGTACTCATGGCACAGCAGCAGCAACAGCAGCGGACATTGGATTGCCAGGAGACAATAACTGCAGATGGCACCCATTCTTGTCCGGGCATTGCAGTCTGCCAGGCATTGGCAGAGCAGCAGCAGAGGCCCGGCCAGGGCTTGGTGGCTGGGACCCTTATTTGGCCGGGCATTGCAGGCTGCCTGAATTTTTGGTGCGCGCTCTGTGCATGGCCATGAGTGGGTGCTCTGTGTTATGGCACCTGCCATCGATGCATTATGCGGTATGAACAGTATGGAACCCCTACTTGGCTGGGCATTGCAGACTGGCATCGTACACAACTGATCTCAAGAAGCTCTACTGCAAATTGGGCAAGCCTTGTCTGGTGGTGAATCTCGTGGACACCCAGCCCCCACCCACTGGCACACTCATTCGAGCTATGCCTGTCTACAAGAGGAAGGAGCAAATGGCAGCAACAGAAATTAGATTGCCGGACCACAGTACCCATGCCACAGCAGCGGCAGCAGCAGCAGAAATTCAATTGCCAGGGCCCAGTAACTGGGGCTGGCACCCATCATTGGCCAGGCATTGCAGGCTGCCAGGCATTGGTGGAGCAGAGGCCCGGCCAGGGCTTGGTGGCTGGCATCCCTACTCAGCCGAGTGTTGCAGACTGCCAGGTATCGGCGGAGCAGCAACAGAGACCCAGTCAGGACTTGGTTGCTGGCAACCCTCCTCGGCCAGGCATTGCAGGCTGCTAGGCATCAACGGAGCAGTGGCAGAGGCTCAGCCAGGGGGCTGGCACCCCTACTTGACTGGGTGTTGCAGACTGATAGGCATCAGTGGCAGCCTGACTCAGGCTGGTGCACGAGGGCAGCTTAAACTGAGGGGCCAGGAAGCCAATCAGGCGCGTAAACCCCATGTCCCTGACCACCGAAAAGGGCTGCCCATTGAGCGCAATCATTTCCCCCAACATGCGCGTGACTTTCATTTGAAAGCCACGCCACCCTCCACGTACTTCAGCTGTCAATGGATTTGGCAGCTGCCCTGACCCCAGCTCCTCCAGGGTGCACTGACGCTTCTGGGCCTCAACTGGCTGCTGCTGCTACTGCCGCTCCTCTCCCTGCTGCCATTGCCCGGGGATTGGGCCCTGCCTCTAGCAGTCGGGGTGGGATCCACCAGCCCTGGACTGCTGGGGATCACATGAATAATGGGGGATGACATTGGTGGCCCATGATGAACATTCGACCATGAAGCACCTGCACGTGCTCCTGCAGCCACAGCAGAGACAGCCGCAGCCTCCTGGACTTCAGGCCTTCCAGTGCCCTGCGTGGTAGNAGATGATGGTGGACCATGATGAACATTCAATCTGGAAGCACCTGCACGTGCTCCTGCAGCCACAGCAGAGACAGCCGCAGCCTCCTGGACTTCAGGCCTTCCAGTGCCCTGCGTGGTAGTGGAGGATGCTGGCAGGAGGTGACGCTGAACCACACTCCTAGTGCCACGCAGGCTAGGAAGGCAGGCTGAGGCAGGGTTCCAGCTTTGCCCACAGGGTGGGCAAACAGGCACTTTGACATGAGCAGCATGCAGGATGAAGCAGGGTATAACACCTAAATCTATCTAATCTAATCTAAATAAATGAAACTATGAGGTAAATGTGTGGAAATGGGTGAAATAGAAGGAATATGGCAATGGATTGGGAAGAACACAAACTGCTGGGAGAGGGAGACTTCTGAAAATGCCTGCTGACAGGATCAGTGGCTAGCTCAGAAGGAATTGGAAGGGGGGGGGAGGAGGGCAATTACTTTTGTTACTTGCTGCACTCGTCTTACCACAAGCTCCATTGGCTCTGTGCAGCCTAGCCCGTGGCCAATTGCAGACTGCCACGCCAGTGGTCTGAGGATTGGGCAGGCTGGCTGCTAGTCCAAGTCTCTCTCCACCCCTGGGGCCAGGAAGTCTGCTCCTCAGCTGTCCTCCCCCCCTCCCTGGACCTGCTAGCCATGTTTTTCCTGCCCCAACACGCCCAAACTATTCGGGGATTTCCACATTCGATTCGGACGTCCGGTTTCGGACAACCTGAAGGAGTCAAAAATTCGTTATAAATCTTTGACAGCTTTTGATTGGCAACATGCTCCCTTAAGAACTGGAGCGTTTGGTCCTTTAGTCTAGTGCTAATTGCCGTCCAAACCCTTGAATACGGCATAGAAGAGATGTAGATTACAGAGAATCCCAACAAATGCAGAATCTCCTCAACTTAGTTATCCAGCAGCCTGAGGCAGAATACATTTCCACTCAGGATAACAAATCTACCTGTAACAAATTTAAACAGAGCCAGAATTTCAAGATGGCTAATTTAGCCAAAGGGGCTACTGAACTATGATCTGTCTCTGCTCTAAAAAGAACAGTCAGCGTGCTTTTAGGTACATAAAGAAGAGAGCGCAGAAATCTATTTTGTTCCACCTCTAAATCATCAATGTGGGACTCCAAATTGGGGCTCCGTATAAAAATTGAGGTAATACCTTAACTTTAAATAACTTCAGAGCAGGTTTATATATCCTTGTCCCCCACCCCCGCCCCTTGGACCAATAGAAGCTGGCAATCCCTTGGCACATGGCCCTAGCTACGGCCCACGCTGTTCTAAGGTGTAAGCGCCAAGAGAGGAAAGCAGAAAATGTAATTCCCAGGTATTTGTATGAACAAACTTGTTCAATACAATGGGATTACATTATCCATCGATGCTGTACTGGAGCTTTACCCACCACCAGAACCTTAGTTTTGGAAAAGTTAATTTGTAGAAATCCTGCTTTGCAGAATACAACCAAGCAAATGATGGAATACTAAGCAATTGTGGGTCACTGAAAAAGATGCTGAATACATATCCCTAAAGACTGATGTCCTCTGCCACAGAACAGGCACTTCATGAGGAGCTACTTTAAAAGGTTTCCAGCCCTTGCCACCACCAGCATACCTATGAATACTTTCAGATGTTATGAGATCACAGTCAACCACAGTGAACTACAGACAATCCCATGGCATGGCCAAAGAGCCCTGAACATCTGATCGGCAACACCCAGATGTTCACCACAGTCAATCATCTGGAGGGGCCAAAGCCAACCACACTTCCGGAGGTTGGGACAGGACCATCCCTGGAAGCGTGGTGAAAGCAATTCCCACTGGGAAACCACCAAAAGTAACAACTGAATGCCAACCACCAGGTGGAATCAGAACGCATGATCCCCAGCCATGGCGAGAGCATGCAGCGTCACTGCCAGGCAATGCGTAACACACAGACCAGGGAGGGAGATTTAAAGGGCACACAGCAGCAGGGGAATATGGCAGGATGGAGAAAGATGGAAGGGAGGGAAAGGGAGGCGGGGGGGGAGGGGGTAGGGCACAAGGTAGCAGGTGTAGCTACAACAACAGTTTTATTGTCTTTTCATGGTAATAGAAAGGGGGCAGGGTATTGGCTCACCTACCGGCCGGTGTGTCCCCCCAAATGGCACCCCTCCCCTGGGTGTATCTGCACTCCCGTTCTGGGGGCTCGTGCCCCGAGCCCACATGCGCCCATCAGTGCGGTCCACAGCTGGTTGCCTGTTGTCATCACCTCCCTGCTATCAGTGATTTCTGGACATTCTATGCACTCGGTTCCTGCAGCTGTTCTGGGTCCGTTCCCCACACATTGCTTGCTAGTTGTGCCTTGTTGTGGCCTGCGGCCTTATCACGTGTCCTTGGAGCTCCCCTGCTTCCCTCCCCAGCCCACATGGCATCGTGAGGCCCCTCATTGCTTGCTGCTCAGACCCTCTGCCCACTGGACCATGGCTGGAAGTGCTTCCCCGGGGCTCCCGCGCCCCGGATCACCTGGCACCCCCTATAGCTGGACCTTCCAGGAGACCATGGCCCTATGTGACCTGTGGCATTCCCGGCCGTGCAACTGCTCCTGTGCTGCCCGGATACCCTCTCTGGTGCCTATGCAAATCTGAGCTCTGGGCTTCACTACTATGGCTATGAGGACAGTGCTCATGATTGCCGGCTCCATGAAGAGGTGCTTGGGCTCCATCCCTTTCCCGATGGGCGCATTCTGGAGATGAGGTGCTCGCATGTGGCATGGTCCGCAGCGGAGACTGTGTCCACCCTCTCAGTCTGTGGCCTGGTCGGGTTCACAACCTGTCTGGAGGAGGGGTGGTTCTGCCCTAGCCATTTCCTTCTTCTCTTGCATCCACGGGACTTGTGGCTATCAGCGGTCACGTGGGGCTGCATATTACTGCCTGTTGGACCTTGGGCACCTGCTATGGCCCTCTGCAGCTGACTATACCTTGTTGGGGCCCACCAGACTGGAGCTGGTGGCTCTGGCTGCTGTGTGGTCCCATGCTGATGTTCAGGAGGGGCTCACAGGGCCACATCCATTTCAGGTCTACTACCTCATTGCACAACACATGGCGGGGTGGGGCTGCCGTCGGGGCATGCTTCAGTGGCTCCACTAGGTGTATCTGGTAAGCCAACTGGTCCCAGCCCCCTTTGTGACCCCCTGCAGCTGGCTGTGAGACCCCCTGTGTCTTCGGTGTTATGGATGTCAGCCCCACGGTGTGCTCCCAGCACCTTCCTGCCGGCTCAGGGCACTGGCCACTCGTTCCGTGCTGTTCTGGCCTCATGGCTGTTCTGGCTGGTTCACTTGCCTCCGTTTCACTCGCCTGTGTTGCTGTGTCCCCTCCATGGGCACCCCCTGTCCTTTGCTGCCTGTGGTGTGCCTCTCCGTGGCTGGCCCCTGCTGCCTGACACCACTACCGGCTCTCCCCATGGTGTATTCCTCCCTTGCACAGCCGCCCGCTCACCTGTATCCATGCCCTGCCCCCCCCGCCCCCTGGGTGCCTCCATGACTGTGTGAGATGTGGGGCCCCTGGACAGCACCTCCTGGCTTCCACGGGGGGGCATGTGCTTCTCACAGGCTCCTGCTCGCCTCCGTCCCCAGCCATGCTTCTACATCAGCGAGGGGGATCCTTGCCATTTGGACCTGCCTCAGACTGCTCCAGTGCCTTCCCCAGCTTGTTTTCCCTCCCCCTGTGACCCTGCTCCGTCCCTGTGGGGACCCCTGTGACTTGGGCTGTCTGTGTTGCTGTTGGGTGGCCCATGCTCCCTGTGCTATCCGTGGGGTTCTGGGTGACTTTCACCATGTCCTGGACTGTTCCCAGCCCAGTCCCCTCCCCTTCCTTGGCCCAGGGTGCCCCCCCTGCCATGTCTGTGGTGCTGTGTGTGTTGCCCTTCCTGGTGTGCTCCCCCCTTCCTTCCAGTCCCATTCAGGTGTGTTTGTGCCCAGGCGTGTGTGTGTGGTTTGTGTTCTGCTGTGTCCGTGGCTTCCCTGTGCCTGTAGCATGTGCCACCTCAGCTGCTCTTCTCCCTCCTCCCCCTCCCTTCCCATTTCCCTCGTGTGAGCATTGCCTTTTGGTGCTTTTGGCTTCCTTTGCTCTCAGTTGGCAATGTCTGCCTCCCGCCCCGCCCCGGTGTCTTTTGGGTGTTCTGACCATGGTCCGGAATCGGCGTAAAGTCTGTTGTGCTGTCCCGGGCTGTGGTCTGGCCGTCTGTTTCCTTGCCGTGGTCCTGCTCCCATCATGTCTGTTCAGGACTTTCCTTCCATGGGAGGGGGTTAGCTGGCTTGCCATGGTTGGGAATCCACTGTGGTGACCCGGGAGCACGTAACGTCTCAAATTAGCCTGTTTCGACCTGTATGGACTATTATTGGTGGTGATAGGATAGCCAAGGCTCCATGCCCAATCAGCAGCTATCCTCCTTGCTGAGACTCTCCGTCAGTGCCAGCTCTGGTGGCAACTTCTGTCCACTTGGAATTGGCAAAACGATTTCACAGGAAACACCAAACAGAAAGGAATTCCTTAACTATACCTTGGATGTTATTAGGTGCATCAGTCTACATACATACAACAAGCACTGTGATACTGTTTGTCAGGACTGGCTCCCCACCCCAACTGAACCCTCTCTGCAGCGGCAAGCCCAGCCTGCTATACCCAGCTGAGCCTTGTGGGCTTCCCGGCTTTGCCTCACCTCCTGATTGGCCCAGTCTGTCAGCTGCTATAAAGGAGTGGCAGGAAATGGCTGGTGTAGGCTGGTCAATGTCTCTCTTGCTGCTAGCAATCTTTAGGCCTTTCCTCACCTTGTTTGTGTTTGCCGTACCTTCCTGATTACTCAGAAGTCAACTTCTCCTTGTCTTTTGGTCATCTCTTCTCCTGCAGTCCTGCCAGCCACACCAGATCCCCATCCCTCGCCCTGGTGTGTTACCACCATTAGACTCCTCCAGTCTCTCTACACAGTTGTCCTCCAGCCCTCCTGCTCAGGCCCCCATTCCTTAGTCCCTCCTGGACTGACCTTCAGCTTGGGCCCCCTGCGTAGATACTGATGACTGCATTTGGAACTGCTCTCTAGCATGGCTGCTGGTACGAACTAACTCCTGGCTTCAAACCACTGGCTTTCACTCATCTGTGCTTTGGGGATTTATTTATTTATTTAATTCAAAAATTTGATCGCCTGCCACCTCCTGCCAAAACGTAGCTCAGGGCAGCGTATACAATCTTAAAACAAATATATGTCATACAAATACAGTAAAATCCAACTATTATAAAATACACACTGAATAGAGCTAACCCTCCCCCCCCCCAACCACACTACCCATCTCCCCCACCAAAAGTCTGGCGGAACAGCCAGGTCTTGAATTGTCATTGAAAGGAGGGATGGTCTGGGGCAAAACGTACTGCCACCAGAAGGGAATCCCCATTACAGCCCTGATCCTGCCTTGACTCATCTCCGGCTCTGATTCTCCTCCAACCGGTAGGCATTACCACACATGCCTCAGTCTCTGGGTGCTTTTAGACAAGATACTCCCCACCCACCATCCATGTTACAGGGCACCCATAGGGCACCACTCTAGCCCTGCAAAACGTAGTGGGTGGGAGGTGGGGAATTGCTGGTCTAAAAACACCCTCTGACACACTTGTACATGGTTACACATGTAATTTGGGGGTTCTGAGTGCAAATACAGATATGTGGAAAGTTGCACTGAAAATGTGACCTTCAATCTTTGTACACATGTTTTTCAGTCCTTGAATGAAATGGAAATATATGCCCAAAGGATTAATTACGATTTCATTCCAAAGAATGTTTTTGGGTGGTTCCTTCTGCGGTTTAGCACAATTATTTTTCCTCAAGGACTTTGGCATCTTCTCAGCATGTCCACAACATCTCCATGTAGCACACGCCAGTTAAAGAGAGCTCATCACTTTCTTGTGAATATCTATATGCAGCTTACTAAGCAAAAGAAAGATAAAACTCAGCATCTGCTCAGCTGGAAAACATTCTCCAGTTCAAAACTTTACACAGGGGAAGAACTGCCAGATTTAGCAGAGCAACCAGTTCAATTTGAGGGAATTGTTTGGTGCATACTGCTGACTTAATAGCATCTGAAAGTGGAAAGTACAGTGCCAGCAGGGATGGAAGAAAACAGGCAGGTGTTGTCACTGCAGGAAAGACTAAACCACTGTGTTATTAATATTGACTACAGCCTCACTTTCAGTTCTTATAAAGCAACTTACAGTGAGTGAGGCTACAAGGAAGGAACAAATTAGCAAGTCACTTAAGTGGCTGGCCTGACACCCACCATATTTCAAGAAGTTCTGAAAATTATACTTTCACTGTTATATCATTATTGATGGAGTAGGACTCCAAGTCAGAGCAGAGTAAGAGAAGTAATGCTGTTGTAACAGTAACTAGAATTATTGGTACCGAAAGGTGCAACATATTAGAAAAGAGTCATTGGGTGACTCAAAAACCATAATATTTAAAGGACAATTGCAACCCAACAAAGCAAACTGAAGACGGAAGACTTGGAGGCCTGATTCAAGCTCATTGAAGTCAACTGTGGATCAGGCTCTTAGCGTTCTCAATAAATGGCAAAACAACAACATATTCACTCAGACAACAAGATTAGAGCTGCTTAAGAAGAGATCAGATTCTGCATAAACAGTTATCCAAGGAAAAAAGAAAGAAGAAGACAATAGAGGTGTGTATGCATGGAAAATATGAGAGACACAAGAGCCATTACTGAGAGGATATGCAGCCTCTGTTAAACATAAAGTAGAATGCAATAAGGTACTTCATTAAAGAACTTCATGATCCATTGGCTCTTTTTACACGAGATGGACCTATGAGTGCACACACAGATCCACTCTGTCTGCATGTGTGGGTGCTGCCCATGTGAACACTGTGGTGGGTGTGCCGACCTGCCATGCTCCCGTGACCGACCCATCCTCACTCATCACCCACGCACAGAGCAACAAACCAGTTGCTCTGTCCGTGTAGATGGATGGAGGTGGGTGGAGATGGGTGTGTGCCCGTCTGCACCCTCCTGCTATTAATCGCCCCCTCGGGGCACTCCAATCCCCCATACCACCTATCCATTGTTATCAACTAATTAACACAATGAATCTGAAAGAGAAGGAAAGACAGAACAGGGACTCCCCCAATTATTATCATAGCAACAGCAATGAACCTGGCACCTAACAAGCATTAAACAGAGACAGGGGGGCTAAATAGATTGAGGGGCTTACAATCTAGGAGAGACAAAGAAAAGGAGGAGGGGAACATAGGGAGAGCCAGTGATACTGTGATGTGCAGAAGCTGGCCCTTTAAGGCTAATCTGCTCATCACTTTGGCTCCACCCGTTTCCAGGGGTATATGAGAGGAGCCAGCCTGGGTAACAGGCAGTCTGAGTCTGGTAGCCGGAGAGGCCAAACATCTGGGCTAAGGACTCCCCCTCTGTGCTGTTCAGGGTCCTGAAACTAAGGAACCTGCTACAGAGGGACAAGCTGCCAGGCCTGTGGACTAGGAGGGAGTTCTAGACAAGAAACCCAGTAAGAGGATTCAGAGAAGCTATGAGTCTGAGTCCCAAAGGAAAAGGGGAGGCTCTCCTGTATCAAAGAGACTGTATATATGCATCACTGGTGACAACAATAAAAAGGTGCTCTTTACTGGATTACGGAGTTGATAGCCTGCTCTGTCTGTATCAAAGTAAATGGTGAGAAGCAGAGGCCCTGATCCTGCAAAGAAGTAGTGTAGCTGTTGGGGCATTCACCGCAGATACAGTAAAAAAACTGAGAAATCACAGGTGCACATATTTAGCTTACTTTCTCAAACAACGCACCAAATCACATCCTTTCTTGTTGGAGTCATTGGGTGTTCTTACACACATGTTCCCCCTCCATGTTTGCTGTTACATCCTGAACTTTCTGTGTGTCTAAATCACTCACCAAGATCTTAAACATCAGGCTCTTTGAACTTCTGCGTAGAACTTCTCCTAGAACTTTTGTGTGTAAAAAGTTCTCCTGGTAAACTGCTTTGCTCCAGGCAGCTGTGGTTACTTGGTTTCCATGGCAGCCTGTCACGTCTACAGATGTGGCTACTTTAGGCTGCCTCAGGGCAATGTTTGTGTGAAGAATGCATCCAGGAACTGCCTCAGGGCAGTGTGTGTGTGACAAATGCATCTGGAACTTACTTGTGGACTTGTAAACCCAGGAGATTGAAAAATGCGGAACTTTAATGTGTGTGTAAAAGTGCACTGTCATGATGTGTGATTATTGCACAATTTGAGGAAGACTGGTTGTTAAACAAGAGTCTAAAGCAAGGATCCTTCATTTATTAGAATACATTAAAATCCTGGTTTATAGGGATGTGCGAACATGGTGGGTTCAGGGTTCGGCCCATTCGGGGTTCGTCCCCCCCAAAAACCATTTGGGTTCTGGCTGTTTGGCCCGAACCCATTCAGGGGGACCCAGTTTTCCCTCCCCACTCCAGGCTGTGCGGATGGAAGGGGTGCTGAGGCTCACCTCCCCCCCACCCTGCCCAGTCTGATATTTTTTTAAAAAAACAAACCCAGGGATCGACCTACCTGGTGGTGCTGGGGCTCCGGCCTCAGGTCCGGTGGTAGCAGCAGCAGTGGCAGCTCCAGAGCACCGCTGGCGGCGGACCCGTCCTCACATTTCAACCTCACATTTTGCATTCTGATTCAAATTCAGCTCCACTGTCAACAATGTCAGGTTGGATCTTCATTTATCAGAATTTCTTTAATACACAAATTCTAAGCATCTTCCTTTTTATAAATTTTACAGGGTAACTGTAGTTGGTTCTGCAGTTAATAAAATGCAAACGTAATTTTGAAAACAAAGGAAGAAGTAGATTAGAACTGACTTCAATTTATTTATTTATTCATTTATTTATTTTTAAATAGGTTGAAAACATATTTATTTATTATTTATTAATTTATTTATAAGTAATGTATGTATTTATTTATTTATTTTTAAATAGGTTGAAAATGGCTCATTGCCCACAAACTTTCACTGGTCCTTGAAACTGGATGTCTTTGAAAATGCTGATGCTTTTTAAAAACATGTATAGCACTGAAATGTTTTTGCACCATCCATTTGTCATTTCATTATTGTCAACATTTAGTGTCAGCAGTACCAGAGACTGTTTTTAAATGAGATGTGCCCACACAGATCCACGCACCTGAGCACGCGTCTGAAGGTGGCATGGGTGAGCACATGCTGCCCATTAATGCCTACGCATGGAGCATTGGAGTAAAATCCATAAGGGTCCGTGCAGGGGCAGGAGTAGGCAGTGTGTGGGTATGGGCGCACATCCATCCCGGTCTGTTTAACTCCCCTAATTTGAAATATTTTAACTCCCCTAATTTAAATTTCCCCTAATTTGAAATCCCCAAATTTGAAATATATTCAGAAATATTTAATTAAAAGTGTCATTTTCAAATTCAATAGAGATTTCAAGTTTGAACTTTTTGCAAAAAAATACCATTGTTTTATTTGAACGATGCTTAATAAAATGTTACACACAATTTGACATATTGGACATTTTCAGTTAAGACACTCTCCACCCACTCCCCTCCCATCACCCACCCACTATACATGTTGCAGGACTGCAGTGTTGTCCAATGGGTGCCCAGAAACATGTATAGCAGGTGGGAGGTAGGTGGGGAGTGTCTTGTCTGAAAACACTCATTCACACGAACTATATTGACTGCTGTGGAAATGTGTCTATTTACACTTATCCTGCAGTTCTTCAAACTGCATTATCACTTTTCCAAACATTGCATAAATACAATTATCAGAAAATAAAACTTTGGCAATGATATTGCAGAGGACAGGCTGGGATTCATGCCTGGTTTCGCCTGCTCTGGCCTGCCTGGGATCAGACTGTGGGCCTACTTTGTTCCAGGGCCACATTTCCACCTATCCACCACCCATACCAGGGTTTGAACTGGGCCCACATCTGGAATTCATAATCATTATACAATCTCATCTAAAGGTATGCCTAGTTTTCATGAAACTGGATGCTTGTCACCCGTGGTTATTTTTCACTGAATATGCCAAAGATAGAAGTGGGTGACCAAACTGATTATTATCTTCAATTTGCTGATGACTCAAGGAGTTCAGCATGGGTGTAATCTAAACACTTTCCTTGTCGAGAGAACGTTTCATTTGATTACTTTCTGTCTGAAAACGTGTGTAGGGGAGTTGTTTTCTGGGAAAGATTTGTAAGTTTAGTTTTTGAGGGCCCAGGTAATGGACTAGTAGGGATTGGTAGGGTCTGAAGGTGAATAATAATAAGCATATATAGAGGTACACAATGAGTAACAGGCCAACAGTATGGTTCATTATAGAAAAATATTATCTGACTGGCTGTTAAATACAAGTCAGACAGATTTCAGATGTGGTTTGTGAGGCAATTCTTATAGTTTTCCTGAACTAGATTGATGAGTGAGATCCCTATGGTTGAAACACATGTTCAAACTGAATTAATTTCTCATCACATTTTTTAGATGCCTTATTATGTGAGTTTGAAATCTGTCTCTCATTTTTGAACTCTGAAAATGAAGTTCTCAAGGAGATTGTCCAGTTTCTGAATATATTTATTCAGTATCTGCTATTGGTTAATTTTATAATTCTGTAACTTGTGACTGGTTGGCTCCATGGTTCAAGGCCATAATTGGCTATAAGTCAAACAGATTGAGGAACACAGCCTCAGACTGTCAGGAGCCAGGGGTGTTAACAGACATCACGGACGTCTGTTATCCCACTCTGGGGGGTGGGGAGGGGAGGGCTACCCCTGGCTAGGTCAGCTCCTGCCACAGAAACAGACATTACCGCCTGGTTCGGCCAGCTCTGGCCCAACTGGGCAGCTGCTGGGATCAGATTGTGGGCCCACTTTGTTCCAGGGCCACATTTCCGCCCACCCACTACCCCAGCCAGAGTCTGAACCAGGATCACACCTAGAAGGCCAGAAACAGACATACAGCTCTTTCTCTGGCCCAGCTGGGCCAAATCAGATCACCACTATGCCTGTTAATACCCCAGGAGAGAATGGATCACTTCATTATTACCAGTTGGGTACTTCTCCGAAGCGATGAAGAATGGTCACTGTCAGCGACAGGATGCTGAGATTAATGGACCATTGGTTTGATCTTGTACAGCACATCTTATATTCTTATGCTACTTGACTGGATGTGTGAATATTTATGAATGGGATGGTTAGGTTTAATTAGGTCTATTTTTTAGCTGCTTAAACAAAGTAAACATGGCGTTTGGATTCATTAAACAATTTAAGTAATCAAACTCAAGACTTCTTTAAAAAATCAAATTAGTCTACATTTATGAAGTTTATATAATTGATTTTGAGGTGCTGCTGATATGACCGTGTGACCTGGCAGGTGTTTGCAGGACTACTTTCAAGTACTTCTGTTCCTTCTGTTGGGGAGATCCGAGAAGGTGGCGATTGGTAGTTGCTTATCCTCCCATCACATGTATCTCCTCAACTCCATTTTTTCATCCAACCTGAGTCCTGCAATCTCAGTGCAGGACTGTCTTTGGGGATTGGATGCAGAAAAGACAATTTAAACTGATTTCAGACAAGACTGAAGTGATGATGGTTGGCCAGCCCTTTGATCTGGAGGTGGGGGCATAGAGACAACTGCTGTTGTCATACCTCCTTTGGTTACTCAAGTTCGTGTACACTTGTGGTGTGCTTAAATTCATTGCTTTACCTGGAAACACAGATTGTTGTGGTGACTAGACATGCTTTTCTACAATTCCTTCTGGCGTAGAGGCTGCGGCCCTTTCTTTCAGGGTTGGTCCTGGCTACCACAATCCATACCTTCATCACCTCAAGGCTAGATTACTGCAATGCGCTCTATGTGGGGCTGCCCTCAAAGACTGTTCAGAAGCTGCAGCTATGCACAACACAGCAGCCCATTCTGATAGGGATCAGTTTCTGCCAGCACATTACACCCATGTTTTAGAATCTACACTCAGGCCTGGCCTTAGGGATGGTGGGGCTCAGGGCGGGGCAGAAATGTGGGCACCCCCTGGCTCAGGGGGCGCTCCCTGGGCCTGGGCTCAGGGGAAGGGCCCTTTCCAAAAAATGGATGGGTGGAGGGGAGTGCCCCCTCTGCCTTTAAGGGGCAGGGCATGCTGCACTTTACTCATCTGCCGCTGGTCTGGGCCCTGCACCGGGCCCACTCGCCTTCCTCCAGTCCCGATTCCTCTACTGATGCTGCCTGCCTGTGCTGCTGCCTCCCGCCTCTGGTCCGGTTCTGCCATGCCGCCGCCACCTCTGCCATCACAAGTGCTGCTCCGCATGCTCCTTTTGCTCCAGCCTGCCATGAAGTTGCATAAAGCAACAACCTCTGAGGGAGGGGAGGGAGGGACATGTGGGAGGAGGAGTCAGCAGCATGGGTGGGTGGCAGCACCAGGGCCCTGCGGTCAAAAAAAACAGGCACAGGCCAGCCAGCCAGCCAGCCAGGGTGGCGGGTGGGGTCCCGCATGCCACAGTAGCCCCAATGAGCCACTGCCCCCCTCTCCCCATAAAAAAGAACGTTTTTTTTTAAAAAAAAACTGGTCCAATGTGGGGGGGCCGCCCAAGGGCGGGGCCCAGGGCAGCTGCCCCTAGCCGCTTTGTGGTAAGGCCAACCCTGTCTACACTGGCTTTCAATAGCTTTCCAGGCACAATTTAAGGTACCTGTTTGGCCTTTAAAGCCCTAAGTGGCCTTGGCCCCATATATCTGAAAGGCTGCTTCTTTCCGTCCACTCCATCGCAGTCCTGCAGACCAGTCAGGAGTGCCCTCTTGCACATTCTATCAGTGCCATCATCAAATCCCTATGGCAGAGGGGCATACTCAGTGGCTGCTCCACTCTTATGGAACTCCCTTTCCTTGGAGGTGCATTAAAGCCCAGGCCTGAGCATTTCCTGAGGGGGATGTAAAATCTTTTTATTTGGCCAGGTATTTGGCAGTCAGTGATAGGGCTTGTGGTTTAGGGTGATGGGTTTTTTATTGGATTTATATGTGCTTTTATTTATTTATCCCTATACTTACATCTTGTGTTTATATGTTGTACCCATCTTGAGCCTTCTGGAAAGAGATATATATAAAATAAATAAAGTTTTCAAGGTATCAAATCAAACATTCAACATGGGAAACAAGAGAAAGAAATTTTTAATTTGAAATCACACAAGACTGATTTATTTCAGCCTCAAACAGCAAGTCAGTCATCTAATTATTGCTGCCTGGCGTAGTTGTAATCTGAATCATGCAGACATCATTCCATTCAAAGTATTCTGCAGTTATCTGTCTGGACAAGATCTCCCCAAATGATATTAGATTTAGGAATCAAATAAAAAATTGCTTTCCAAACATTAGTACTGAGACGAGAGCAAGTGTTCCCATTTCTAGCTTTTGGGAGCACGTGTGACCATTCATTGGTATTTCCCCACTGGTCAGCAATTCCATGCTTATGCCATTGTGAGATCAGAGCCAGAAATTTTCTGTCACTTTTCAGAATTTTCTGGGACTTTTTCAGGACTATCTGGAATTTTTCCTGAGTTTTAGGGACTGTTCTTTTTCATTCCTTTGCACCAATTTCTGGCACTTTTGTATCATTTTCCAGCACTTTTGCATTGCTTAGCTGGTATATAAAGCATAAGCTGCAAAGCATAGTTGGTATCAGCTCAGTCCATGTTGCATTCAACTAGCGGATAATAACAAGAAAAGCCGTTGTTTCCTTGTTGCACTAATGAAGGTGAATAACCTGTTTCCAATGGAAACAGCATTCTCTACGATTGCTAGTTTCAGGCCTACAAAACATGATCACATGGTTGGTGTTAGTCTATTTGAAATCTACTCTACATATGTAACTCATTTTCAATTATTCACAAGACAAAGGTTTTCAATTTTGTCCCCAGGTATCTTCACAGCTTAAATACTCTGGTGATTTCTGATAAATATATACATACCATAAATATTCTTTAATACCATCAACCATAAATATTATACTTCAGTCTTTAATACCATCATCAGCCAAAATATTAATACTCCAAACTAATTAAATGTATACATTTAGAGTAGAATTAACTACATCCATTCTCCCTAGTTAAGTGGGAAGATATTCTGAAGTGTCCATGTTTTGGCTGACCTTGACAACTCAGCTGGCAGTGCTGTGGGAGATCCTGTTACAGAAGTAGAGCTGATTGAATAATTCACAACAAATACTGGCCACATTTTTCACACTTCAGCATTGGCACCCAAAGCTGCAGGTGCTCAGCACTTTTGAAAGTCAGACTATTTATTTGGCTACTTAAATATAGTACAGGTATCTACTTCTAAAACCCATGATTGTTAGTTTTGGGCAGATTTGTTGCAATTTGTTTATATTTTTCCATGCAAAAATGTGTACATAAAGTTTTCCATTATTTACCTAGTTCTACAGAGAGATAACAAAGAATTCCAACTATGTGATTTGGAATAAGATTTTGCAACTTGGACTGGTTGTTCAAGTTTACAAGGAAGATGTGAATACAATTTTTACAGCATTTTGTAACACTTATCACCATCTGTCATACAGCTTTACCACTAGGGATGGGCGAACAGATCATGGTTCAGGTTCGGCTGTTCGGTTCAGCCGTGTTCAGTGCATGCGTTCGGGTTCGGCCATTTGGGTGATTTGCCGGGTTCGTGTTCGGCCATTCGATGTTCGGGTTCGGACGAAAAAATAGCGCAAGAGCATGGGAAGCCGTAATTGCACCGGAAACCGGACATTCAAGTGCGTGCAGAGCTGTGTGGTGAGTGAGTGTGTGTGTTTGACTCGGTGGCTGTTCGTTTTGTGTGTTTTGGCTGTGTTTGTGTTGGGTTCATTCGGCTGTGCTGTGTGTTTGGGTGGTTGGTGAGTAGTGTTGGTGTATGTTGTGTGGGTGATTTTTTTCAGTGTGTGTGTTTAAAAAAAAAAAATGAAGAAGGCTGCAGTCTTGTTCCCCCGGCTGGGGGCAAACTTGCTGGTCGAGGGGGAGGAGGAGGAGGTCGAGGTGGTCACTGCTGGCACTGCCCCTACTACCCATCTGGTGGTGAAGTCCGGATCCTTGGCTGAGGAGCCAACGGCGGGCTCAAGAGGTGATCCCAGGTTTGTAAACTTTTTTTTACTTTGAGGACAAGAAAGGCGAGCTCACTGGCATACGGGTGGGTGCGTGCCTGGGTGGTGGGCATCAGTCAGGCACAAACAGTGGACATCAGCAGGTGGCAGCAGATGTCTGCCAGAGAGAGATCATGTACTGTAGTGTGGGGGGCTCTATCACGAGCAGCACCCCCACCCACACATGTGCCAGGCTAGCAAGGGTCTCCACTGTCCAGTTGCCATCCCATTTCCTACGCTCTCCCAAATAAGGGCAGACTCTTTCCTCCAGCCAGGGTCACATCTTCTGTCACCATCCCTAGCACCCCAGTGAGGGCAGGATTTGCACGTGCCAGCCAGGACCCTGCTAGTTGCAATCCCTAGCATCCCCTAGCACCCATGGGAGGGCAGGATTTGCACGTGCTTTCTAGTTGCAATCCCAAGGAGGGAGGACTAGAGGCATCATCATAAATGCATGATATTACTTTGGTGTTCTTAATGTGTTCCCATTTCAGAGAGGAATCGGATTCCAGCTCCAGCTCTTCTGCCAGGACCAGGCCAAGGAGAAGGACTTTGCGGACCCCTAGGCAGAGGTCACCAGTGGTGACACTCCCAGACATTCGGCATCAGACGTCGGATGTCTGGAGGTTCTACGACAAGGGTGATGGAATCAACACATGCAAAGTATGGCACGGGGACTAAAACAACAGGGAATTAATTTCCCTATGACCTGTTAGGAACAGAAGTCCCCTTCAGAGAGAGATTGGATGGCCACCCAGTCCACCCACTTGTGGAGACAGAATGCAGGTAGGGCTTGACAGACCATTGGTCTGACACAGTATGGCAATTATGTTCCTATCTTTTTCTGCTCTTTTTAGATCTGCAAGAAAGCTCTCCACCAGCAGAGGGAGGGGACCATGTCGAGGCTCATCACTCATATTGAGCGCACCCATGGACTGAGAGTGAGGCGGCACGCTGAGGAGTCTCAAGTGGCAGATGTGAAGCCTCAGTGCCAGTAGAAGGGGGGGAAGGCAACTCACAAATGGCGGCATACAACCCCTTCCCCTTCCCCCCCCCTCCAGCTCTGATGTGGAGACCCCCAGGACCCAAGAGGATTTAGAGGCCAAGGTCTTTCAGGTCAATTTGCAGCAGGCCACCTGGCACCATGTTGCTGCAGTCCAGAGGTCTTCTGCCGACCCGGAGAACCACCTGGTGGAGCAGCTGCAGGCGGTCCAGGCGGAGCAGCAGAAGGTGGAGGCATACATACAATACGTCTCCGCCAAGCTGTGCCGCATGCAGCTGTACCACCAGGCTCTCTCCAGGTGGCATACGGCAATGAAAGAGGGGTTGGATTTTGCCATGCTCAATGGCATGCTGGACAAGTTCGAGATCACCGTCCCTCAGGCCTGTGAAGCACCCCAACCTTTGTTACCTTTCCCCCAATTCCCGGGGGACAGGCCCAGTGGCAGCAGAGCCAGAGACTAGTTTAATTAATAAGTTTCATTTACGTGTTTGCTTTTGTTTTATTAAATGTTGTTGTTGTTGTTCTTGTTGCTTTGTTCTTATTGTTGTTATTTAAATAGTTTTAATAAAAGTTGTTGTATTTCTTGTTAAGAGCTTCGTTTGACCTGTCCAATCTTTTATCCCTATGTGCTGAAGTTCTGGCTGGCAGGTGGCAGAATCTCATACAGCTTGTCGATCCCTTCCAGCAGCATCTGCCACCTCATGTAGCGTAGTTATTAACTGAAAGATGTGCTGTTCCAGCAGCAGGGTCTCATCTAGCAGAAAGCCCCCCAGGAGGTGCAGGGCTTGTGTTTGACTGTTTGCATGGGTAGGTGTGACAGAGAGAAAGAAAGACAGGCTCCTCGGCAGTGGGCAGCAGGAGCTGGTGGTTGGAGGGGCTTTTAGTTTCAGCAGCCAGCTTCAGCAAGCATCCACGGGTGGGTGCAGAGGAGTAGGCTTTTGGGGAGGGGGGGCAGACTGGCATGCGGGCACCGAGCTTCTGGATGCAATGGAATGGAATGCAGCCCCCAGTGACTGGAATGATGGGCCCATAATCTCGTTGATGGTCCCTGGGACAGGCGGGCATGACTGAATCAGGGATAGTGGAATGACAGCCTAAAGCCTATGGGGCACACTTCATTCGATCAGGCGATAGGTGGTAGCAGGGCAGCAGGTACAGGGACACACACAGGCAGGCAGGCACTGGCAGGCAGGCAGGCACATATAATACGCTGTGTGTTGTATTCCATCTCATTACGGTAGGTTTGCTGTGTGCTGGATGTGGGCAATGGGCATTAATGGGCGCATGACCACAGATGGGAGTTCTTCCTGGTTCTGGCAGGTGGCAGCCAGGATATACCTACCTCTCCCCCTCTAGCCCCCATCTCCCTTAGTTCTAGCTGGGAGCCTCTCTCTCTCTCTCTCTCTGGCCATATAGTGCTGGTAGGATCGTGTCTGTCTCTCCTTCAAGCAGTGGGTGAACTTTCTCTCTCTCTCTCTCTCTCTTGGCAGCAGCCTGGGCAGGCAGACAAGCACCTTGGCGTGAGAGGCAGGAAGGTAGGCTGAGGCATGCTTTGAGTTTGGCAACAAACTGGGGTACAGAACACTTGGCACAGATAGCATATAGATCTGGCAGCAGCAGCTGTTTCTTTATGCCATGGCATCATGGCACAGACAGCATATAGGCCTGGCCTGGGGGCCATTGGCACTGGAAGAAGCAGACATTGGTAGCCATGGTACAGAACCCTTATAGGCCAAGGATCTCTTAGACAGTCGATCCTAAGAGATAGGTGAGAGTTGTTGTGAAGGGACGGGCTGGTGCTTGGGAAGGGGAGGGGAAGGCAGAGCCCCCCACCCCCTCAGGCTGGGTACAAAGCATTCTTTGTACAAGAGTTCATCTTGCTTTGCTGTCTTTTTTTTTTTTTTTTTAAGCGTAGAGAGTAAAGTTCACATGTTGGTTTCAAATGTAGGCAATAGAGACAAAGACCCTTTCCACATGGGCTGCGGTAGGTGGGGGGATGGGTAGGCAGCATGGTAGGTGGGCGGTGAATAGAAGTGCGTTCCCATGGACCCCCACCCACTTCCACCCATCTCCACACATGGAGTATCGGGCATTGGCTCCTGTTGCTCTGTGTGGGTGGAGGTAGGTGGAGCACGGGAGCGTGCATGCACCCCCGCCCACCGCCTGCAGTGTTCCCATGGGCACCCACCCATCCCCCCCACACCTGCCGCAGCATTCACATGGGTGCCCCCCTCCACCGCACATGTGTGCAAGGGGGTGGGTGGGTCTGCTCATGTGAAAAGGGCCAAAGTAGTAAAGTGATCTCTTTTATTGGACCTCCACCAACTGTAGTTGTTCCAATAAAAGTCACTGTACTACTTTGTCTTTTTAAAAAAAAAAAAAAAAAAAGCATAACTGCATTTACATCAAATGCCTGCATTTTTCTTTTGTGTCTTGGAATAAAGTGAGACCGTGCAAGCAACAAACATAACATTACTATATTCAGAACACAAAAAGTAGATAAATGCTATACATGTGCATCTCCAATTTACTGATTGTCCTTTCTGACTTTCCTGTGCATTGGTAGGCAAGAAAAATCTTCATGATAAATATTCTCTCTAGGGTCAAGCCATGCAACATAAAACTATTGCTAGATGGCTGGAACTTCTACCATAAAAGAATACTTTTCTTCCCTCTTATAAAAGCATGGCTCCCAGATCAGTTTGTATTTTGAGCTACCTACCTATTTTAAAAACTCATTAATACTAAGAATCTCTTCACTGCTGTTCTCAGTTTAAAAAGAAAATCCTTTGTTAAAATCCTTGAATCACCCTGGGGTGATTGTGAGTTTATGACAAGCTTGTGAAACGGGGAAAAAAAATAATCCTTTTGTGAAAAGCTACTTCAATATGTTCAGTTTTGAAAATGACCCCACAGATGTCAAGGACAGATTCAGAGAGATTTCTATACTTCCACATATACTGAAATCACTAAATGTTTGGATGCCATTACATACTCAATATTTCAGACTCTCTCCTCATTCAGATTTTGAGAAACATTTCAGTGTTTGGCAAAGAAAATTAAGCTCAACGATATCTAGCAAGGGGGGGAAGTTATTATATCATTGTTTTTCATCTATCTAGCTTTGTCGCAGTGTTCAAAGCGCTTTACAATCATTATCTAATTCACCCTTACAACAACCCTGAGAGATAGATCATTGTTATTCCTTTTTTACAGAGGGGGAACCAAGGCCAAGAGAGTGCGACTTGATCAGGTCTACCCAATGAGTTTATCACTTAAGGTGGATTCAAAACCTTGTTTCCCAGGTCCAAGTCCAAATGACGTCTCCTACGCTACTACAAACTTGATTAAGAAATGCCAAATATGGTTCTTGACTCCAGGGCAAACTTCAGCTAATTCTGCCAAAGTACTTTCCACCCAACAACAACAGATGTGGTGAGGAAAGAAAGTCTTCTCATTCTATGGCAACACATGCCTATTACCAGAGAAGAAGAAGGGGGCAGGATGGAGCTTAACTGTAAATATGAGGGAGAAGCAGTACAAGTTGAAGCCAAAGAATTATCCTGATGGGGCAGGAAAGAAGTTCCAAGTGAAATTAATCATGCCAGACCACCCAATTGGTGTTCTGCTGGTTTCATGTCTCTGGCTTCTTCCCCAAATTGTGTCTCGTGAAGTTCTGTTATAATTTTAGCACATCATAATTATGCCTTTAGAAGGACAATCCAAGAATATACTAGGGTTCTTTGGGATTTTCACAAGGTTGTGCATCAAGCCAGTGTGCGTCTAATAAAAATATTGAAGATGACCAGGATTGCATGTCGTAAGCTACTGGTACACCATTTAATATTTTTGTTGAGAGGAGTAAGATATTTTAGTCTGATGTTTTCAGATATACAAAAAAGTCTTAATCACATATAAGATCCAAAGCCACCTCACATCCATTTCAAATTAGGATACAGGTTTCCATTTCACCTCCAGGACTGAATGTAACCTTCAGCTTGAATTCCCAATGGTGGGAGCACTGGTAAAGAAAAAATGCAATTACTATTCAATCTTCATTGAACAAAAGTAGCAGTCTGGAAATGACAAATGAAAAGTGGAGAAGCTGGTATCAAAGGCCATTTTCACATAGACATCGCCCCCACCCCTTGCAAACGTGTGCAGAGGGGACGGATGGGTGTCCATCAGAACACCGCAGGCAGTGGTTGGGGGTGCGTGCATGCTCCCACGCTACACCCATCTCCATCCATGCATGGAGCAACCAGTAACAACAGTGATTACTCCATGCGTGGAGATGGGTAGAGGTGAGTGGAGATGAGTGTGCGCCCATTGGAACGGCCCCACTCCCATCTCCACCTACCGCACTGCACCCCCATTCCACCAAGCACGCATTCCTGTGAGAAAAGAGCCAAATTAATAGGGGTGTGCACCAAGGACCCATGTCGCTTTTCATTTTTTGTTATTAAAAACTGTCATTTTCATTATTGTTATTAACGGGGAAACAATTTCATTATCGGCGTCATCAGTATCGGTATTGATTTCGAGCAATAATCAAGATTTTGTTTTCAGTATCGTTTCTGTTCTCGTCTGCCACCCACAGAAGTGCCAGCAGACACCTGCCCCAGACTTTTCAGAAGTTGAACTCCTTCCTCCCTTTCTCATTATAATGCAGTAGTAATAATAAGTGCACAATGACAATATGAAAAATTACTCTGTATGTCTAACCTAAACCTACACCTAATACCCTATACTATATGCATATTCCTACCTAAGTATTTATATCAATAAACTTCTATCCGCTATGTGTTCTAAGTATCTATCCTATTCCTATCCTAAAATGCTAATATATATAATAAAAAGCCTAGTATCTACCTATCCAAATTTTGTGTGTGTGTGTGTGTACAGGGAGAGATAGACAGGCGAGGAGAAAAGGTAAAATAAAGGGTATAAGGAAATGCAAGGTATAACACTGAGTGCTAGGGAAGATTTTTAGTGCAAGCAGCACCAGAGTTCTGTAAATGTAACCTGACACACTAAGAGCTAACACAGAACAAGAATCAAACATCCTGGCCCTGCAACATAAAGGGTTGCAGTGCCCTGCCCAAAGCCCCCATGATTGGTTCTGGAAGGCATGAGCCATACAGAGTGCCATGCAACTGCCTGGGACCTGTTTGTGCTGCTCATTGGCCAGCCATTACATCCATCAGGTCCTTCCCCTCCCATCACAGGCCCAGTTCAAGAGTTCAACACTGTTTCTGGCTCCAAAATGTCTTCTCCCTCCTCCCCTCTCCACATTTGCCTCCAAAAAATGCCTGTCAGGCAATAACAAAATCAATAACGACTTTTGTTATCGTTATTGATTTCCTTATTATTTATCTTCATTATCTTTATTGCAATAATGATAACAAAAACAAAGAATTTGGTTATAGTTATCAATATAACAAAAATGAAGTGCACACCCCGACAAAGTAACTCCTTTTCCTATGTTGGAAACTTGCAACCAAAATACTTTCTTCAGCTCTGATGAAAAATACAGCAGTGAGAAACCTTCCATTCAAAGATATACTCACTGGCTGTCTACTAGAAATGATCAGTTTTGTACAAGTCCCAATTTCGCTGTGGTTGATTCTGTAATTATGGGTTTTCCAAGGTAATTAGAAAAGATATTGAAACTAGGGACTCATTTTATTTATTTCTATGCTAGGGGAAGAGTCAAATATGTTTATTGATCAGAAAAATGTGAATTGAAATTGGAAATGCATAAATTCATAATGACAAGTACTCATCCTCAACAATTGTCTGATAGATATCATAGATTTCTGTTCATACAGGCAGGAAGCTCTCGGACACCAAAGACTATTAAACAGAAAGAATGCAGTACAAGGCATTTCTATTTGGTGTTAACTATGAGGAAAGAGCTGCTTATGTGTCTGACTTTCTGTGTTAATGTGTTATGTTTTTAACGTCATTGGATTGAGGAATGTATTGTCAAGCAGTTTAATAAGCCTTCAAATCAAGACTGGATATCTTCTTAATAACATACAACTAAAGCTCAACCAAAAGCTGTTGGACTTGATACAAAAATTACGGGGTGGATTTCTATGGCATGTGTTTTACATAAAAACTGAATTAGATAATCATAATAGTCCCTTGACCATGATAGTCTGCCAAAGAATCCAGTAGTGGCCACTGTCGGGATGGATATTGGGTAAATTGACCTTTTGTCTGATCTACTGTGAATTTCTTAGACTCTTCTTGCCTTAAGCTCTGTGAATTTACAATTGCTTTTTCTTTTCATAATAACTATTTGGAAACCATCAACAACTTGCAGAATCATCGGATAGAAAGATTGGCCACAATAGCCCCTCCCAGGATAAGCAAGAGACTAAGGTTGTTTTTAAATGAGATGTGCCTAAGCAGGTCCACTCATCCCCATCTGATGACGGGGGGGGGGGAGGGGGTTCGTTCCTATTACCCATGCACTACCCATTCATGCACAAACATGGAGGATTGGGGGGAAATTTGAGATGCTTCATATAGGGGCAAGTCAAACCGTACAGGGGAAGGGGCACATATCCGTCCGTGGCCTGCGTGATTCCCCCCGCCCCCACTCACTGGACGTGCGTGGGTACTCCATGCAGCGCACATGGACCCGACTCCCTGCCCACCCATGCCCATTTAAAAATGGCTGAAATCTGGGCAAAGAATTGGTTTCATTTTCATTAAGAAATTAGGCACTCTGCTACAAATGTCCCAGGCACTGTGTTAACCCGGTTCAAACTCCAGCTGGTAGAAAGTACCAAGTTCCAGAACACCAAAAAATCTCTTCTCTGATTTCAAAGGGGAACTGGTTCAGAAGGCAGCCAGAGGGCTGAAATAGAGCGGCAGGCTGAAAGCATCAGCCAGAGGGCTGGGACTTCAGTAGGAACTTCCAGAGATGAGTACCGTGGTCTGACGGCAGCAGGTCTTGTGTGGCAAGATCTCAGTGAGATTCACCTTTCCTTCCTGTCAGACTAGATGACTCTTGAGGTCTCTTCCAACTCTCCAGTTCAATGATTCTGTTAGAATGCCAGGCAATATACAAAGTAGAATACAGAAGTTATTTTACACCCTCAGTAATAGTTAAAAACAGGGGTGGCTGGTGCATATGGGCACTGGGGGCAGTGACTTCCTTGTTCCAATGGGACCCCCCAGTTTGCATCCGCATCCCCCAAACCTCTTATCTCACCTCTGGCACTGCTGCACCTATGTGTGGCCTGCTGCCCTGAAGACACCCCCCAGCTGGCAGGGCACTCTCTGTCTGGAGTGAACACCCAGAGCATCACAGACAGAACGCATGGCCAGCAGCAGGCAATGGGTTCCAATTAGAATCCATCAGCCATTAGAATCATGTCTCCCAGGCAGTCCTGTTCCTGGTTCCTTCCCCTCTCTTCTGACCCTGGTTGACCTGGCCTGGCTGTGATGTGATGTGAGGTGGGTCACTCTCCAGAGTGAACACCCAAAGCATCATAGCCAGGAGGTGTGGCCAGCATCAGGCAATGGGATCCAATGAGAGCCTAGCAGCCATTAGAATCAATAGCCTGGCAGGGCACTTTGAAAAAAACACCTCCCAGGGCAGACCCTCTGGCTTCTCTTCCGCCCTCCCTTCAGTGGGCGGAGCCAGACTGCAGTTTCAGTGGAGTCAGTTTTCTGCACATGGCAATGGCTGCAGCTGCCTGCTCCTGTCTGGTAAGTTTCAGGGCCCTTGGGCTCCACTTAAATGAAATATTTGTTTTTGTTCCTCTGGGCAGATTGCAAGCCTGGGATGGGGAGGGCAGATTTGGGGGAATTGTGTGCTTTAAGATTAAATTGTGTCCCCTGGTTGCCCCCACGTGCACTGTGGGGGCTTGTTTCTAACCTGCTGCTTTTTAAGTGAATAAAGAAAGAGTTGTTGTTGGGTTTTTTGGCTTGCTTGCGTTTCCCCAGGGGAAGCTTTTTTGGCTCGCCAACCCCATGTCTTATAACAATGGTTTGGGCTGGGCAATGCTGAGTACCGAGTAGAGAGATGAAGTCTGGTTGGAGATTGCATACTGGACTTTGGGGGCAGAAGGCTACAGAAAGCCTTTTTGGGAGCCCTTGTGGATCTGGACCTTGAGGAACTAGGACATTTGTTTAAAAATGGACTATTATACCACACAGTAAGTCTCTCCAGTTCCTCTCGCCTGTCGAAAGGACACCGGCCCAGAAAAGCTGCCCCTGGAACTTCCCACCACCCAGGGAAGTGGGGTGAGCAACATAAGGGTGTTGAAAATCCATAAGTGATGAGAGTTGTGATAAGTAGGGATGTGCAAACGCGGTTCGGCCCAAACTCACTCTCAGCCAGTTCAGATGGCCGAACAAATCGTCCGAACTGAATGCAGAAACCTCCAAACAGTTTAGCTGCATTTGGGTGAGTTTGGGTGGGAAAAGGGGGACTGGCAGGCCCAGGGAGAGGGGGAGCAGCTGAGGAGCAGACTTCCTGGTGCCAGGGCTGGAAAGGCTTGGACTAGCAGCCAGCCTGCCCAATCACGATCCCTCTTTTCCTCAGACCACTGGCTTCGCAGTCTGCGATTGGCATGGGGCTAGGCTGCACAGAGCCAATGAGGTTTGTGGTAAGGCAGGCGCAGCAAGTAACAGAAGTCATTGCCCTCCCCCCTTCCAATTCCTTCTGAGTCAGCCATTGATCCTGTCAGCAGGTGTTTTCACAAGCCTCCCTCTCCCAGCATTTTGTGTTCCTAATCCATTGCCATCTTCCTCCTATTTCACCCATGTCCACACATTTACCTCCACAGTTTCATTTATTTAGATTAGATTAGATAGATTTAGGTGTTATTTTTATTTTTTACCCCTCCCTGTGTTCTTTCTCCCTACCCTCCATTGAATCCTTCCCTCCTCCCTGTATATATTCCATTCCTGATTCCCTTCCCCTATTTTTGGATCTATTTAGAATAGCATTAGATTGAATTAGCTTTCATTTCAGTTTTGTACCCCTCTCTGTGTTGTTTGTTGTGAGCAGTCTGTGCCCCCCCCCCCCGCCCCATTCCTGTGTGTATATATATAGAGAGAGATTAGATAGTTACTATAGATAGATAGTTGTAGAAGTTAGCTTAGTTAGAGATAGATAGAGATATTGTGTAGTGATTCAATTTTAATATTTTATAGTGTGTTTATAGGACTAGGCCGTTGTAGATATAATATTCCATTTAGTTCCATAGGTTTTAGAATAGTTAATAATAGCAGTTAGAGTTAGTGTAGATATATATAATATTAGATTACAAATTTGAATAAATTAAAAAAATATAAAATCTTCCTGTGCATTCTTTGGGTGGCAGAAATGGAGAAGGGAAGCAGGAGAGGCTGGTTTCCTGCCCATAAGGCCGGCAATGGGGCATGTGGCAGAGGTGGCCGGGCAGCAGCAGCAGCCCAAGTCCATCACCACGTCCCAATCTGCACAGGCCTGATTTTGGCAGTCAGACTTCAGAGACTCCCAGCAGTGGCACTAGGGGTGTGGTTCAGCAGCGCCCTTCCTCCACCACCATGCAGGGCACTGGAAGGCCTGCCCTCCAGGAGGCTGAGGCTGTTTATGCTGTGGATGCAGGTGCTTTGGGGTCAGATGGTCCTCCAGGGCAACCAATGTCCCCGACCCCCATTATTGATGTGATCTCCAGCGGTCCAGGGCTGCTAGAGGCAGGGCCCGATCCCCGGGCAATGACATCAAGGAGAGGAGCAGAAGCAGCAGCTATTGGAGGCACAGGGAGAGTGGCAGAAGCATGGTAGGCAGTTGATCAGCCTCAGGGTCCCATTACTCCCCTTCGCGGGACATCACTGTGATTGGGGACAGCGAGGCAGACCTAGTCCTGTGGAGAAGATGTCTGGTGCTGTCCCTCTGACAGCTGTGTCACCACCATGTTCTTCCCCTCCCAGCAGCGCTGTCAGTGGTGCATTACCCAGTGCGGGCCAGAAGGCAGGAGGGGGCAAAAAATCCTCCGTCTGGGCGCATTTTAAGTTGGTGCAGGCAGAAGATCCCAGGGAGGTGCAGTGCAGTTTGTGCCAGAAGGTGGTGAAACATGGGCAGGTGCTCACCAACCTTGGCACAACTGCCATGGCGAGGCACCTGAAGGGATGCCACAGCGCTGTGCTGATAAGCAGGCAGGGGCAGTAAATGCCGGCGAGTTCCCGACTGCAGCAATCAGTCATCCACCTCCATCAGCGAGCAAGCATCCTGCTTGAACAACTGCCGATAGCAGCAGGAGTGGTATCACTGCTAGGGGGAAGCAGCAGCAGCAGCAGCCGCAGTGCACCATGGAGCAGCTCGGCTGGGGGCAGTCGCCAAATCCCTCGACATCTGCAGGACGTGGGGGGTGGCATGGCTTTCAACTGAAAGTCACACACATATTGGGGGAAATGATAGCGCTGGATGGACAGCTCTTCTCAGCAGGGTCAGGGACATGGGCTTTCGGCACCTGATTGGCTTCCTGGCTCCCCAGTTTAAGCTGCCCTCATGCACCACCCTGAGTTGGCAGGTGGTGCAAGGAGCAGGTGAGGGAGCAGCTGGCAAGGGCTGGGGGTGCCACCGTCCACTTCACCACAGACCTGTGGTCAAGTAGGAATGCGCAGCATGTCTACCTGGCAGTGATGGCGTACTGGTGGCAGGATCCAGAGGCAGCATTTGGAAGTGGCAGGAAGGGTCCCAAAGCAGGGTATAGGTAGGCCCTGCTTCAGGCAAAAGTAACAGATGGCCCCCACATGTCTCGGAACATTGAGGCAGCCCTGACCACCATGGTGAGGGAGTGGGTCACGCCAGGTGCGCCCTTCACCAAGGGGTGTGTGGTGATGGACAACGCAGCCAACATATTGAGGGCAGTCCACAAGGGGGGCTTCGCCAGCATCCCTTGCGCTGCACACACCCTTCACCTGATGGTCAGGGACACTGGGCTTGGGGGAAAAGGGGATTGGGGCAGGCACCCTTAGCTCCCTGATCGAGCAGGAGAGGAAGCTGACCGGTTTTTTTAACCAGAGCATGAAGGGCAGCGACCTCCTCTGGGCGAAGCATGTAGAGCAAGGCTCCCTAGTGCACCAGCTGGTGCAGGAGGTGTCCACCCAGTGGAATTCGACCTTCCTGATGTTCGAGCAGCTTCTCGAGCAGAAAGCTGCCTTGCATCAGGTGCAACTGATGACAGACAGCGGGGCACCTCCAGGGTACAATGGGGAGGAATGGGAGATCTTGGCTCACACGGTCTTTGTGCTGAGACTGTTCCTGGTCATGATGGAGACCATCAGCTCCTCCACGGCTGCCAGGTGACCCCTCTGGTCCAGAGTCTTCGCAGGAGACTGGAGGAAATTTTCCAGGGGCAGGATTGTGGCCCTCAGGGCAGGTAGCTGGCGGATGAGGTGTTTGCCCTGGTGCGGCAGCTGAAGGCAGGGCTGAAGGCGCAGTTCAATGAGCTCCTGCAGCGGGAGCGTTTTGGCAACCATGCTGGCCCCAGGGTCAAGGGCAGCATGGCACACCAGACAGCACTCTATGGGCATTGGAAGGGTGACCTGGTGGAGAGGGTCTGGCAGGCAGAGCGGGCTCTGGAGAGTGCGCAGCAGCAGCAGCAGGATGCCCCTGGGGATGGTGGAAGTGGGAGCAGTCACCCCTTTCAGCCAGTGACATCTATCCCTGCCCCCAACCCTAGCAGTAGCAACACCAGCAGCAGACTGAGCAGCAGCAGCACCCCTATTGTGATTAGCAGCAGCTCATATGTGCAGGGCACTCTGGCAAGCATGGGCTCGTGCACAGGAGGGCAGGCAGCATGACTGAGGGCAGTGGTGGAGATGGTGCCCAGGCAGAGTTACGTGAGGGAGTATGAGCAGCAGTGGAGAGCTACCTGAAGGAGGAGCCATGCATCAATCCCAGCAGCGATTCCTTGACCTACTGGGCCAGTAAGACCAATGCATGACTGGCCCTGACCAAAGTGGCCAAGGGTCTCTTGTCCTGCCCACCGACGAGTGTGCCCAGCGAGTGGGTGTTCTCCATGGCGGTGGACATATGCTCGTCGCACCGCCTGAGACTGGGGCCAACTTGGTGGAGCAGTTGCTTTTTATTAAGGTGAACCTTCCACTGCTGGGATTCCCTGAGCTTCCCCTGGACATGGATTGATGGTGCAGTGGCACATACCATCCCATGGCAGCGGCAGTCTTGGGACGGGGCTCCTCCTCAATCTGGGCTGCTGCTGGTGAGATGCTGTCCCTCCCTCCCAATGCCCGGCGCCCACCATGCCTCTCTCTCTCTCTCTCCACGGCCTTAGCTGGCCTATCTGACTGACCACATGACATAGGGTGGCATTGGGAAGCTCAGCTGTAAGCCTGCTAGTCGGCCTCTGGCTAGATGATCTCAGCCCGCCTATCTGACGGGCTCTCTCATGCGCTGCACAGTCTTCCCTAGCCTGAGTGCCCTGCCAAGGTCCCAGCCTGCCTTCCCTACTCCCTCTCATGCCACACTGCCTGTCTGCCCACCCACCCAGGTTGCCAAGCTCAAACCCTGCCACAGCCTGCCTTCCGATGCTCATGCCACGCTGCCTGTCTGCCCAGGTTGCCAAGATCAAAGCCTGCCTCAGCCTGCCTTCCCATGCTCATGCCATGTTGCCTGTCTGCCCGCACTGGTTGCCAAGCTCAAACCCTGTCTCAGTCTGCCTCTTGCTTATGCCAAAGTGCCTGTCTGCCCACCTTGTGGCCAAAGCTGAAGCCCTGACCCAGCCTGCCTGCCTCTCAGGTGCCAAGGTGCCTGTCTGCCTGCCCTGGTAACCCTGGGTGATGTGCCCCACTGGCCTGGTAATCCCGCTGCTGCTGGTCGATGGGTGCTCTGCCCTGGCAAATCCAAATGTGCCCACACAATCCTGCTGCTGCCATCTGTGCTGTATGGGAGCTCTACCCTGGAAAATCCTACCATCCTGGCTCCATGGGTGCTGCACACAGGCAAATCCTGTTACTGCCATCTCTGCTGTTCCACGGGTTCTGTGCCCTGGCAATCCAATGTCCGCTGCTGCTGCCAATGCTGTCTGTGCCATAGGTTCTGATACCAGACAATTGAATAGCTGCTGCTGCTGCTGCTGCTGCTGCTGCTGCCGCCAATGCTGCCTCTTCTGTCTGTCAACAACAACTAACTGCACCAAACAATGAATAAGTTTAGATAGATTTAGGTGTTATACCCGGCATCAAGAAGCAGCCACTCCAGCCCCAGGTCCCACCCTCAGGGTTCTGGGGCCTATGTTCCAGGCAGGGAGGGCTGTTGTTCCACTTCATTGCGCGCAAGTGCTCTGCCAATGCCAACCAGCCTACAATGCCCGTCTAAGTAGGGTTGTCAGACACTGAGCCCTGGCCGGGCCTCTACCACTCCTCCACTGATGCCAGACAGCCTGCAATGCCCAGCCAAGCAGGGGTGCCAGCCACAAAGCCATGTCCGGGCCTCTACTGCTCCACCAATACCATCCAGCCTGCAACGCCAAGCCAAGTAGGTGTGCCAGCCACCAAGTCCTGGTTGGGCCTCTGCCACTGCTCCACTGACACCAGCCAGCCTGCAACACCTGGCCAAGTAGGGGTGCCAGCCACTCCAGCCCCAGGACCCACCATCAGGGTTCTGGGGCCATCATTCCACTCATGGGGAGCGATCATTCCACTGCATCAAGAAACAGCCAACCACTCCAGCCCCAGGACCCACCATCAGGGTTCTGGGGCCTATGTTCCAGGCAGGGTGGGCTGTCATTCCACTTCATCCAGAAGCTGCCACTCCTGTCCCAGGACCCATCATCAGGGTTCTGGGGCCATCATTCTGCTCACAGGGAGCTGTCATCCACCACATCAAGAAACAGCCAGCCACTCCAGCTTCAGGACCCACCATCAGGGTTCTGGGGCCGATGTTACAAGCAGGGAGGACTCTCATTCCTTTTCATTGTCTGTGAATGCTTCTCTGAGGCCAGCCAGCCTGAAATGCCCAGCCAAGCAGGGGTGCCAGCCACCAAGCCCTGGCAGGGCCTCTGCCGCTGCTCCAATGATGCCTGGCAGCCTGCAACACCCGGCTGAGTAGGGGTGCCAGCCACCAAGCCCTGTCCAGACCTCTGCCACTGCTCTGCCAATGTCTGGCAGCCTGCAATGCCTGGCTGTGATGGTGACTAGAACTGGAGATTCTAGCATAGAGTGAGCAGAACTGGAGGCCTGCCAGTGTGTCTGTTTAAGATATTAAACAGCCCAAACCCCCTCTAGGCCTACCCTTCACTTCAGATGACTTTATGTCCACAACAAAGGACACATACCCCTCCAAGTCCAATTGCCCCACATGCCACATTTCTTGGAGCAAAATAATGTCAAAGGATCTAATGAAACAACCAAAATTATTATCCATTAATTTGGTTTTCCAACCCAAAGTGTTCTGAGCAACTATAGAGATAAAAGACTTCCTTAGGGGGCCTGCCCATCATTCCTCCACTTCATCTGCAGTTGCAAAACCCAATTGGTTTGAGGGGAGATCAAATTCCTCCATCCCCAATATTGAGGGAGAGAGAGGAGGTGCAGGCAAAGGATCCATCTTAACTGGACATAATCCTGAAGGATCAGAACCAGTATTACCCAACACTGTGCATGACCACTTCCCATGTGCCAAAGCACCCAGGGAAGTGGCCTCATACAGAATATTTTGTGACACAACTTCTTTTACCTGCTCTGTTACTAAGACCACTTCCCCTTGAGGATGGTACCCTTCTAAAGAAATAGTCATTGCAGCCTGCCAGGAATCAGCAGAGCTGCAGCAGAGGCCCAGCCCAGGATTGGTGGTGGCTGGCACCCACACGGGGCTGGGCATTGCAGGCTGGCATCTTACTCACCAGATCTCAACCAACTCTTCTGAATATGGGTCAAGTAGCCTTTCCTGGTGGTGATTCATGTGGACAGCCAGCCAGCCAGCCAGAACCTGCCATGATGGCAACTAGAAATGGAGAACCCAGCATAGAGCAAACAGAACTGGAGGCCTGCCAACCTGCAGTGCTGGACCAAGTAGGGGTGCCAGCCACCAAATCCTGGGCAGGTCTCTGCTGCTGCTCCACTGATGCCAGCCTGCAATGCCCAGCCAAGTAGGGGTGCCGGTCACCAAGCCCTGGCCAGGCCTCTGCTCCACCAATGACAGTCTGCAATGCCCCACTCCTATGGGTGCCAGCTGTCAAGTCCCAAGCCTTTCCGAATCCTGCCTTCTCCTGCTGCTGCCACTGGGTCTCTGCCTGCAGGCCATGACAACATTTGCAACCCTGCTTTGGGCACCAGCAGTCACTACTTGGCCACACTTTGACTTTGGCTACCAGGCATCAGTGGAGCAGTGACAGAGACCCGGCCAGGGTTTGGTGACTGGTACCCCTACTTGGCCAGGCATTTCAGGCTAGCAGACCTCCAGTTCTTCTCGCTCTATTCTGGGTTCTCCAGTTCTAGTCACCATCACAGCAGGAGTGACAGGGCTACAATAGTGCCTGCCAGTGCTCAAAGCGGGTTTGTGTACATTGTCATGGCCTGCAGGCAGAGACGGGGAAGTCCAGCAGAGCATTTGCTTTCATCAGCCTTTGGGTGGACAGCAGCATTGCTCATTTTTAGGACAGGACAGTAGTCAAGAGACCCCACAGTTCTAATTCCTGGTTTGGAAGTCCTTTGACCGCTCTGAATTTCTGGGAGCTCACAGGAAAAAGAACCTGTATGGGAACTAGGCTTGGGGTATGCAGTTCCAACTGCTGTTGCGTATCCAGCGTCTTTGCACGGTAAAGAAGAGGACTCTTAAATGCTTCCCCTTCTTCAGGCTCAGCACTTGGTCCACGGGGGTGTCCGCCAAATTCCCATCAGGGCATGGCTGGCCGTCTGAGACCCACCGATGCCTGACTGCCTGCAATGCCCAGACAACTTTGGGTGCCAGCCACCAAGCCTCAAGTCTTCCCAGCCTCTGCTGCTGGGTCTCAGAAGGCCAGCCCTGGCACCACGAGCACCCCCAGGGGCCAAGCCTGCCTGCGCAGGCAACCCAGGGTGAAGCCTTCCTGGTCTCTGCTGCTGTTGGGTCTACAATGGCCTGCTATGCCACTCCAGGGGGTCCCTAGAGCACCCCAAGCCTCCTGGCAGGACCAAACCTACTGAACATTTTGGGGGGGGCAAACTCTGCCGGACCGAACGCACGAACCCAAACTAAGTTTTTAGTCCAAACAGCCGAACTCCATCCTGTTCACACATCCCTAGTGATAAGCCTGTGATTTTGGGCTTTAGCCTTTCACCAAAAAAACAAGTTTCCCCAAAGTTGTGGAGAGAAGTTTTAAGACATAACTTCAGTGTTTGGCTGAGAAACTGAAGGCAAATGGAAAGAACCCCAGGTTAAATTGTTGCTTTAAGCTCTGAATCTGACCTGTTGATTTGTTTGAAATCTGGGCTAGCTGTTATGGTACTCCTGCCATTGAACACATTGCCTGTTGGTGGCTATTGGAGACAGGTCCCTGCCAGTGGTCTGGGCTTACAATTTAAGAAGGACAAGGGTGAGGGGAACACAGGGAGAGACAGACACTCCCATTTTTTACAGATGGTGAACTGAAGCTGTAAAATTCCATAGTAATTTCAAAATTCTGCTTGGCCCCACCTACCATTGACTCCCAACTTTGGGGATTTTTCTGGGTCCCTATAAGCCAGGGTTGGAGAAACTCTGTCTGGCCAGCTGTTGCATGCCCTCTGGCCCCCCCCCCCCAGAGGTTTCCTCCCACCCCTCTTTACTGCGATCCGCCAACCATGAGCCAAAAGGAGCAGAGTACTTCCCGGCTGGCAGCCCTACCTCTTATGGCAAGAAAATGTTCTGGTGGCAAGAAAATTGCATTTTAGCTCATGTGTACATAGTATAAACAGAATCTGCTAAACTCTCAGTTCCTTCTGGCTGAAGCCCACAACATAATATTTAAGTTATTACAGAGAGAAACAGATCCAAATGTTATAGCACTTGGGCATATATCCTATTGCACATTAGAAAGCTGTTCATTGGTATCACATTTGATAATTTACTGAGTGCTCACAGGAGGTGAATTCTGATCCTTCCCTCTGTTCAACTTGGCAGCAGAATTCAATCAAATAAAGTGCACAATGCATAATTGCTAAAAGAATGAAAAAGAAATGTATATGAATGAAAGCCTGGTAGAGAGAGTGCATTTTCCACACAACACGCTGACAGTACGGGAAAGCACATGGAGTACAACCCCTGTAGTCCTTCCACATGGATCAGGTTTTGTGTGAAGACGTTTACATCACTAGCAAATTCATGCACAGCAACCCCCAGCTGATGTCATAAACATCTTTGCAGAATTCCTGACTCATGCAGCATCATGAGCTGCACTCTGGCCATTTTTACATGAGATGCTCTGCCTCATGCACACACAGTGGACACATGTGCCAGTGCACATATAAAAGTTGCTGTGGATGGGCACACGCTCGCACAACCCACGCACCTCCACACATGGAGCAACCAGTGAGAATTGGAGGTAGGTGTGCACCTATCTGATGCCCCTCTCCATGCACAGCCACCCACAGAGGCATGCACAGACCACCCCCACCGCAGTCCATGTAAAAACACCCTCAGCGTGCTTTCCTCTTTTGTTAGTGTGTTGTGTCAAAGAGATCTACATGAAGGGAATTCCCTGAAGGAGGATAGAGCATGTGCCATCTTTGCCAAAGAATAAACTCCAATTATGAAGGACCATATAAATATATCATTTGTAACCCTTGTGCCAATGGTGTCTGTGGCAACTGGCAAGAAGGGCTGGGTTACCTTTTCAAAGGGTTGGCACAACTAAACACACTGGCTTGAGCCCCCCCACAGAATTCTGGAACACTAAATTTTACTGGGCAGGCTGTAACTTTTCCCCACTTGCAAGCATGCCAGGTAAGTTGTGAACAAAGGAGCTTTATTAAAAAGGTAAGAGTTAACAAAGTATTAAAACAAAGGAGCATCTGGTACTGATGAACTTCCTGCACATAAATCCCACCCTCAGAACAAGAGTCTTATGTGACAGCAGAGTCACAGTCCTGCATTCCCAAACCCCTTCACCCTACTCACGACTTTTGGGGAAATATTCAGTTTACAGAACCCTGGTTGTCCCACGCAGGCTGCCGCTGCTCTCCATCACCAGCAGTCTCAGGCATGCCTCAGTAGTCTTTGCCTCAACCTGGTCCAGGGAGGCTGTTCCTCATGGGCTGCTGCAGCTCCCTGGTGCAGTCTTCAGAAGACCCTGGGAGCCTGCCTCCTGATCCAGCAAGTGAGTACAGCAAGAGGAGCTTACCAGGTCCAGTTGTCCCATGCAGGCTACTTTCTCTGGCACCGTCCTTGGGAGACCACCTCCAGACCCAGCAAGTGATTTCAGCTAAGGGTTGGGTTATTAATTATTATTAATTATTAATTATTATTAATATAGTGCCAGCAGTGTACCTGGCAGATCAGAAAGGTTTACTAGATCCAGTCATTCAGTGCTGGCTGCTCTCTCTGACACTGTCCTCTGGAGACCCTGGAAGCCTATCTCTAACCCAGCTAGGGACTTATTTCAGCTAGGAGCTGGGTTAGAGGGACTCCCTGGGGACTAACTTGCCTGGTGCTCTCCAATATCAACACTCCAGGAATCTCCAGATGCCTCATAAGGATGGGAGACTCTAGCAACACTGCCAGAGTACACAGACCATCTCCATTGGCTTGTTTGCATTGGTCCAGCACCTTGATGGGCACTGTGGCAAATTGTGGTGGCCCAAACCCAACCCAGCTCCAGGGCTTTGTCCAGATTATTGTGGTCCAAGACCACTGTTGCTTAGGGGGAAAGGGGGGGGATGACTGATTCCCTATTTTCCAAGGGGCCCACCAAATTATCCTCTGTGGACTCCCATCATGCACCTGGAACATGCATGCAAATAGCATGCACACCCATGGAGCAGATTGCTTTCCCTTTCAATGGGTTTTCACACACACACCGAAGGAGAACATGCCCAGGGAGTTTTCCCTTTCAAAGGGCTCTTCCAAAATTGCTCTGAATCATAACACTGTACACAAAAATCATTATGCCATGTGCAAATTAAAGCTGCCTTCTGTGTGATCTATACAAAAGGAAATGGCATTCTGGCTTGTATTACCAGAAGCATTGCGTCCAAGGCCCTTTTCACACAAGACACACATACCTCCACCCACATGTGCAACTGGGTAGGCTGGGGGGAGCGTCGGTGTGACAGCCAGTGGGGGTGCGTGCACACTCCTGCTCTCCACCCATCTCCACTCATCTCACACACACACACACACACACACACTGGACAAAACGGAGGTGCCTCTGCGCGTGGAAATTGATGGAGGTGGGTGGAGATGGGTGTGCATCCATGTGATGGGCCACACATGCACCAGCTACAGACTATGGTGCACACCCATCCCCCTCTGCACTGCAGCTCCTCCTGGGCCTATTTGAAAAGGGCCAAGGACACAGGATGCATCTGTTGCACACTACCAGGCCCTGATACGCCTCAGCTGAAATACTGAGTTTGTCAACATCCTTTTTACAGTCATGGACTCCAAATTCATCTAAGTTCAGAGAGCACAAAAAGATGATAAAGGCAGGTGTATTCATTGAGTGGGCTACAGTAAGTTATACCTCTGTCCCAACCCCTGATATGGAGCTCCCTACCCCTACTCCAAAAACCATGACACTCAGACTCAAACTTAATTTGGCTCACCCTCACACCTGAGGCAGTTTCCCAGGGCTGTGGTTGTTCCTTGAGGAACAAGACTGTGCTTGTCAAATCACTACCCTGGGATGAACCCCATTAATTTCAATGGGACTTGAACAGTCAAAGCACTTTGAGGTTCACCCTGCAAAAGAGAAATGCGAGAGAGAGAGAGGTTAGATACACACTTCTTAGGAATGGTTTAGGCCAGAGGTTCTTGAATGATGGGTCATGACTCCATCAGCAGTGATAGCTTTGTGCTGTGAGCTCGACTGACAGATATTCTTTGCATGTCTTTGTTATCTGGAGTTGTGGCATCATAATTAAATTTCAAAAAAGGTTATAAAAACCAACAACTTTTGGAACTCTTGGTTTAGATTATTATTATTATTATTATTAACAAACATTTACATAGCGCCAGCAGTGTACCTGGCACTTTACAAAGTAATAAAACAGACACGGTCCCTGCCCCTAGGGCTTACAATCTGAGAGACAGGAGCTGGGGGAGAGACTTAGGAAGGGGAACAGAGGGAGAGACAAGGGGTCTAACATTCATGAAGATGCGAGGTATATATGCGAGATATAACTGGCTTTGCCTATAGACGGCATTGTAAATTCCTTTTGAGCCCCACAATTCTATTATTCAATCTATAACATAACTCAAAACTATAAACGCAGGTAAAGGCAAAACTAAAGCATGTAATAGGACATAAATTTTATTCCTCTATACACACAGACAAAACATCACTAGAACCGTCATTATTCAACACATCACTACTGTAACTCTGTCACAGCAGGGGAACCAATTTTCCATACCACACTGTCTCCAAATTATCATTGCTACAAATTGAGAGTGATCCTAATAAAAATATTATCATCATCATCTTTATTTTTATATAGCACCCCCCTGCCATGGCACTCGGAGAGCTTTACATATAAACACACACACAACTTTTAAATCCACACAACAACCCTGTGAGGTAGGTTAGACTGAGAATAATAATTTGACTGGCCCAAGGTCACCCAGTGAGTTTCTGGCTAAGACAAGACTAGAACTGGGATCCTCCTCCGAGTCCAAGTACTGCACACTTAGCCATTACACCACACAGGGGCCTGCAATGTCCCACTACAGCCAGCATGGGTCAGAGACCCACCATTATGTCTATTACTGGGCTGCCAGATGTGGGCCCACTGCTGGCCCGGTTAGGTGGCTGGTCCAGATGTGGTCCCCTGGATGATCCTGGACCCACAGCCTGGGCCAAGGGCCGCCCAGGCAAGCTAACACGGGCCATAGTGAGCCCACACATCTATTTGTGTCACCATCCCCAGCCGAGGATCAGGAGTCTTCATGATGGGCAGCCATTGCTGCCTATCAAGACGGGAGGGGTGCTGACAGCAGAGCCGCCCAGCCATGCTTTTGTTCCATTCCCCTGCCATGGGGGTGGGGTAGGCTCGCTGGGCAGCGCAATCAGGCACACATTTGATCTGTGCCCAGACCTGACCCTGCCAGGGCTGCCCTCTCTCCCAGATCATGTAGCCAGTGTGCCGGCTACACATTTATTTTCACCCAGACTGAGTGGCCTCCAGTCTTCCCCCCACTATTTGGGGGGGGGGGATCACACCCACTCATGTTTGCAGGTTTTTCATATAAAACTAGTCTTGATTTTAACATAAATCTAAATAGTGGTCCTGCAAAGGCTGTCATAATACACGTCTATTGTATACAGGAGTGCATATATCTATGGTTTTGCTTTTCTCTTCCTCTTCTGACTCTCTCTTTATATGTTGCTGTTTCCTCCCTGCAGTGTACATTTTCTGCCTTGCTCCCCATCTGTTTGGTGTGCTGATGAGCCATGCTAAAGGAGGTCAGGTAGTGCCAGCCTCCCACCCCCCTCCCCAAAAGAGAATGAAGAAGCACTGTGTCTCTACCTGACAGGAGGCAATGAGTTCAGCTAAGCCATTTCAGCAAGGTTTAGTGGAACATCAATCAGACAAGAAGGGAAGGGCAGGCAGGCCATAAAAACACTGCAACTAGTGCTTTAGCTGCATTAGAAAGCTGGGCTGAATATATTTATTCCACAGACCTCCTGGGTACTCTGGACACCTGGCATATCAGAAATGACACCTGGGCAGTGTATACTATTTATCTGAACTGCCTTTTTTCCCCAGTCTTCTCATTAACCCTCACTCCCCCTTAGGCTAGTTATGCAGCGGTTTGCACACTATGGAAGAAGAGGAATATCCAGATTCATGCTACCAGGCTGTAATTTACAGCCTGCTCAGAGCAACTCCGTATTATTCACACTGTTGGCTGATTAGTTTTATCTTCTTGGTGGATGGTTCTGCAAAAAAGTAGGGGTGGAAGGAAAACGATTCAGTGAAAACAAATGGAATTTTTCCAAATCTGGTCCATACTGATACTGAGCAGGCAGATCTTATCAAAGGATTCGGGGTGCAAATCAAAGTATAGTTTCACAGGGGTCTTTCCTGGGTATGGTGCTGTTCATTATATTCATCACTGACCTGGATGAAGAAGTGGAGAGTATGCTTATCAAATTTGCAGATGACAAAAAACTCAAAGGATTGTAAACACTTTAGAGAGGGTAGGATTAGAATTCAAAATAATCTTGATAAACTGAAGAATCAGACTGAAAACAATCAAAGGAAACTGAAGAAAGAAAAATGTAAATTATTTCACATAGGAAAGAAAAAAAATCAAATTCACAGACACAAAATGGGAATAGCTAGCCAAATAGTAGCCTTGGGTAAAGAAAAAAAAATCAGACATGACTGTGGCCCACTGCGGTCCGGGCGCCAGCAGTCGTAAACACACACTGCTAGATGTTGGCCTGGGATTGCCCTGAGGAGTGTTAGTGGCTAGCTCGGGCTGAGACCTCCAGACAACCTCTTGAGGACACAGCCTGGGCTAACGGTCACCCACATGGGCCAAAGTGGGCCACAGCAGACTAGCACATCTGTTCCAGTACAGCATACCTAAGAACATAAGTAGTGCCATACTGAGTCAAACCAATGGTCCATCAAGCCCAGCATCCTGTCCTCTGACAGGGGCCAATCTCGATCGCATGGGAGAAGAACCAACAGCCACAATGGGCAATCCATTCCCCATTGTTCACGCCCAGATCTCGACAGTAAGTTCATCCCATAAGCTACTTGGTTAATAGCCATTAATGGACCTACTCTCCATGAACTTATCCAGGCCTTTTTAAAAACTGCTTTGGGCCAGCCTAACTGGCCACCATGGTTGTCTGTCATGGTGGGGGCGGGGCACTGGGAACAGGATGTAGGTGGGACTGGCTGGCTGCACATTTGTTGTTCTTTCTGTTCTATCATGGCCATGCAGGCAGCAGGATGGCTCCCTGGCTGCGGGTACATCTGTTTGGTGTCCCAACCCAGGAAGGGGCAGCCGCTGTTTCTTGCTCTGCCCTGGGCTAGGGAGCCGCCGTTCTGGCAGTACGTCGGTTTTTACCCCTTGCTAAGATGTATCTGAAGAGCTATAGTAGGTCACAAACTAAATAGGAGACAATGCAATGCTGTTACAAAAGAGGCCTCAGCTGCATCAGCAAAAAAAGTGTCATATCTAAGAGCGGGGAAATAATTACCCCATTCTGTTTTGCACTGATCAGGCCTCTGTTGGCACATCTGGTTTTGGGCTCAGTACTTTAAAGGAAGACATTTGCAAAGTGAGGAGGATTCAGAGTTGAGAAAGAGATGCTAAAGAGTTACAAAAGCAAGACTGAAGAGAAAAAGGCTGAAGGAACTACCCATGTTTAACCTAGAAAAAAGAAAGCAGAAAGGGGCATGATTACAGTTTTGACCTAAATAAGTACATGGTGATCAAGGGTAGGGCAAAAAATAGCAGGTTTAAGCTAAGACGAGGAAAGCTTTCAGTTAGATATGAGGGGTAGGAAATTAACCATAAAAATAGTTAGGTAATGTAACACATTACTTTGCAGTCCTCATCATGGGGAGTTTTTCAAAACAGGTGAGACAGACATCTCTTGGGGATACTTTAGGGATAATTGGTTCTATTTCAATTATTGTACAGTTTTCTTTTGCATGACATTATACATTTATAAAATTTAAACTTATAATGTAAATGGTATAAATAATAGTCATAGCAGCAGACACAAATGAACAAAAGAATGTTAGGAATTATTCAGAAATGGATAGTGAATAAAATGGAGAATATCATAATGCTGCGATATAAATCAATGGTGTAACTGACCTTGGAAATTGTGGGCAGTTCTGGTCATCCCATCTCAAAAATAAAAAAATAGTAGAACTGGAAAAGCTACAGAGGGGGGAGACAAAAATGATCAAGGCATGGAGCAACTTCCATACAAGGAGAGGCTTGATAGGTTAGGGCTCTTCAGCTTGGAGAAGAGACAACAGAGAGGATATGATAGAACTTTATAAAAGCAAGGAGCAGAGTGGAACAATAGGGAGTTGTTGTTTACCTCTCGATTAGTACTAGAACGGACACTCCACGAAACAAACTGGCAGCAAATGTAAAACAAATGAAATAAAGCATTTTTTCATGCAGTTTGCAATAAACTTGTGGCATTTGTTGCCAAGACTAGTAGAACAGGTGTGTTTTAAAAATGATGATTAGATAAGTTCTTGAAAGATCGATCCATTAATGGCGATTTAGCCAAGTAGGCTGAGGGATTGTAACCTCTGACTGTCAGGAGCTAGGAGTGAACAGCAGAGAATGGATCACTCCATTATAACCTGTTGGGTACTTCTCCAAAGCAACTGAGAACGACCTCACTTTCCCCCCATCCTCATGTGGAGAAGCCGAGCGAGAAGAGAGTGACCAAGCGACTGGACCAGGCCCAGTGAGTAAACTCTAGTCACCGTTTGCAAAATGCACTTTCCGTGTCTTTTGCCCAGGAGGGCTGTTTGCGAGATTCTAGCTTTTCTCAGCAATTCTCGGCTCATTTTCATTTGTAAGAATAAGCCAAGAACCCTGCTTCTCGTTGAGAAAAACAAGACATAAATTGAGCTTCAGCCCTAATATATGCTAGATCTTTCCATTTCACTGTCAACCAAAACACTACTGCTGTTCTCTTGAATAAATCCTTATCACTAACCCCCATTTCCAATATCCCTTTTCCAGCCAGATGGGTCAGAAACCATTACTCCATCCTTCCCTTTCGGATCACTGCATCTAACCCATTTATAATTTCAAGATGCCCTTTCCCTAGGTGATGGATTTTGATTTCTAATTTCACTTTTCTTCCTGTTCACCCTACTTTATTTTCCAGCAACTTTCAATATGGTCATTCATTCGGTCCATCTTGAAGCACGAACATGGGTGTTTATAAATGAGGGAAAAAACACTGGAGTCCATGTTCAGTCAGTTCATCCCCCACTCACATGTTTTAGTGTGTAGAGCTAATAAACAGGCAGCCCCCTGACCGCTTTTCATGTGACTGGTGGTAGCTGCCACAGGTGGCGCCATTCAGTGCTTTCCCTCTCCCCAACCCTGGCTCTGATGGAAAGGCGGTGGGCGGTGGGGGGGGTCACAGTCAGAGGAGTTCCCTCCCCTTTCCATCACACTCTCCTCTTGCAGCAGCACTCGCATGCTCAGGTGGCTGCAAGAGGAGTAGGTCATTGCTGCACCTCTCCTCTCTACTCTCTCTTCTTGCAGCCACTTCAGAGTTGATCGCTCTCTCGGCCACCTGAGTATATGAGCAGCAATCAGCTGTGAAGCAGCTGCAAGAGGAGAGTGTGTGGTTGGGCAGCTGTGAGAGAGTGATGAGCTGTGAAATGGCTGCAAGGGAGGAGAGGAGAGAGCGGGGGTGCAGGAGTGACATTCCCCTCTTGCCTCCACTCTCTCCTCTTGCAGTCATTTCACAGCTGACCCCTCTCTAGCAGCTGTGTTAGGCATGACTCTGTGGGGCTGGCAGACGTGGATGTGGGGGAGGCCGCAAATGAACCTATAAACAGGAGGCAGATGAGTCCGCACGCATTAGTCCGCACTGGCCCACAGAGGGGCCCCACAATGTCCTTGGATGACGCCATGAGTTTGGACTGCATGAGGAGGGTGGGAAAACATCCAGCGAGCACCTAATAGACAGGCAGGTGAACACTCACCTAGTAGGTGCTAATGCGGTCTATTGTCTTGTTTATTTTCACCCTTAGATACTATACCAGAGGTGAGCAACGTTACGAAATCTGACAGCCATTTACCAAAATCCTCATATGGCTCAGAGCAAAGCTGAAATGAGTACCCTCCAAAACAGGTATACCTGTCAAATATGCACTACTCAATTTGCCATTTGTGAGTCGAGTAATAGGCAATACTCACATAGGAGCCAACGTGTACCGGTTTTGGATTTTAAACGGGGAACTGCGTGTACCTGCCTACTAATTTTATAAGCCAGCTGTTAGAAAGGGGCTTTGGCAAGCAGAGGGCAGCACAGAACCTAAGACTCTTGGCACAACTGTCCCAAAGCAGAGCAGCTGAGCCACACCAGAAGGGCCTTTTGAATGCACTAACGGAAAACTCTTTAGATGTCCAATATATAGTGCCCATCCTCACAGCCAAATTAGATAGGCACATAGTATAGTACCACTGTAATACACTTTCCTGTTGCACATGGAATTTCTGTCCATAGAGATTCTAGAGTACAGTTCACTTCCAGTAAAATTTTAATCCTGCTTGACTCAATGCTGTCTATAACATAGCACCACCCCACCACCAGCTCATATGGTTTTACTCTGTTGTCTTGATATATTTTGTACACCAGTATTAGTGTTCCATTAGTTATCCTTACTCCACCAAGTCTACGAGATTCCCATTATGTCCGTATCTTCATTTAGTGCCAAATACCCTAATTCTCCCATCTTACTTTTTAGACTTCTAGCATTTGTATTAGGGCTGTTCCAAATATTGAGAAAAATATTCTTGAGTATTTCTGAGATTCCAAGTACTGGTCCTGAGTGTTACGGTTGGTACTCAGAATTCAAAGGGGCTCAGTGCAGGAGCGGATGGGCAGAGGGCAGTGCGGCGAGCCGGGGGTGGGTGAGTCAGGGGTAGGGAGGTGCCACTCACTTTAAAGCCATGCAGGAGTTGTGTACACTGCTCTAGTCTGACTGGACTCTGCTTCAAGCCACAGGATCCAGGTGCACTTCGACTCTGCCTCCTAGTTTGAAGGCAGTTTCTCTGAGCACCAAAGAACTATCTACCCATACATCAGATTGCCGCAGTACTAGAACTTGCACAAAGTCATGCACTTCTCTTCATTCACAGCCTTAGTGGTCAGGACACAACCAGCTATCTATATTTCATTGATAAGAAGGTGTGGATAAACCGAAGCAAGACGGACATATCAACATTGGAGGATTTCACAGATTAAAATCAGGCCAACATAACACATGCCAACATCGACCAAGCTAGGGAGCGTGTGATCGCTGTGTACACCAACAGAGGTGACAGGTTTCAAGGGTCAAATCTGGGGAAGCTCAGGGCTTACAAGTTCCTGAATAACAAATCAATGCTGCTGAAGCTACACCACCAACAGAAGATGCATTCCTTCTACATTTGAGACACGTGACTTTTGCGACTATAATAGACAAGAATGCTCATGTCCACAAGCCCAATAACCCACCTACTGAACTCTATGGGTGAGCTATGGATAATGGCAAGTTGGTCCCAGTGGCATCCACAAAACCAGCCTGACCACAGGAGATGTCAAAGACCATATCCTGCGGTTGTACCAAAGGCTGTAACAAGAATTGTTCATGCGCCAAGAAGAACATTGCCTGTTACATTGGCTGTCACTTCCAAGGAACCGTAAAAAAAAGTGTAGTTGTGTGATCTACACGGCAACCTTTGACAACAGTGAATCAGATAGTGACAATTAACAAAAAATGAGAGCACTGATGGCAGTGACAAAACATGTTCATAACAGGTTTGTGTTTGTTTTAAAGGTTATGTATTCAAATACTATATGCAGTAAATAAACTAGTTAATACAACATCATTAGCAATTATTGACTTACTTGGGATCATCAATAATACCCGGGGGGCAAAGTGGTGTAACAGACAGCCTTAATGGGAAGTAGAAATACCAAAAGTGGTGATGATCGCAAAAGGCGCTTTTTCTGCTTATAGGGTCATGTTGCATAAGGGCTGTTTATAAAGTTCCAGTAGCTTGATTACAAGGTTGTCCACCCAGGTTGTGATCTTTAATATATAGACACACACATGATTTTTGGAGGCCAACCTTTTACAGCACTCTCTTTTTAAAAAAAAATCTATTTTGGCCCCCTGGGTATAATCTTTGACATTAGAGGAATGCATAGGTTCAGTAGAGCACCTTTTTAGGGAAGGTTATTGAGCGGGCGGTGGCACTCCAGCTCCAGGTGCATTTGGACGGCATCAGTTTCCTAGACCCTTTTCAATCTGGGTTCCGCCATGGCTATGGCACTGAGATGGCCTTGGTGGCCTTGGTAGACAACCTCCACCGGGAGATGGATGCAGAATGTTCAACATTTCTCATCCTGCTAGATCTCTCAGCCGCTTTTGATATCGTGGACCATGGGCTGCTATTGAGGCGACTGTGTGACCTGGGGGGTCTGGACGGGACTGTTCTTGAATGGTTCCGCTCATTCCTCTCGGGGAGGAGCCAGCGGGTGGTGCTGGGGAAGGAGACATCGTGCCCCCGTGCTTTATCGTGTGGCATTCCGCAGGGTTCTATCCTGTCTCTGTTATTATTTAACATATATATGCAGCCCTTGGGGGAGGTTGTGAGAGGGCTTGTGGTGCGGTGTCACCAGTATGCTGATGATACTCAGCTGTACCTCTCCTATTCAACTGACCCAGACCCTGCTGTCTCGTTGTTATCCCAATGTTTGGAGGCCGTGGCAGAATGGATGCGGCAGAGCAGACTGAAGCTCAACCCCGATAAGACGGAGGTGATGCTGGTGGGGAGAACGAAGGAGGTAGTGACCCCCCTGGTTGGGGGGGGTTCGCCCTCCTATAGCTCAGCAGGTTCGGAGTCTGGGGGTGATACTGGATGCGGACCTCCGCCTGGAGCGGCAGGTGGAGGCAGTCGCTAAGGCTACCTTCCACCAGCTGTATCTGGTGCGTAGGCTGCGTCCGTTCATCTCCGGCCCGGACCTGGCCTCCCTCATCCATGTCTTCATCACCTCGAGGCTAGATTACTGTAACGCGCTCTACGTGGGGCTTCCCTTGTTCCTGGTCCGGAGGCTGCAGCTAGTGCAGAATGCGGTTGCTCATCTTCTTATGGGGACGGGCCGTCGGGAGCACATTACACCAGTGCTCCGAGCTCTGCACTGGTTGCCGATAGCGTGCCGAGCCAGGTTCAAGGTTTTGGTGTTGATCTATAAAGCCCTTCACGGTCTGGGCCCCTCATACCTCAGGGACCGCCTCGCCCTCCACGCCCCAGAGCGGCTCCTTCGATCTGCCGGGGGTGCCTTCTTGGAGGTCCCCCGTGTTAAGTGGGGGGTCACAATGGAGAGGGCATTCTCGGTGGCTGGGCCGTACCTTTGGAACTTCCTTCGGGAGGAAGCTTGCCTGGCCCCTAGCCTGTTGACATTCCGGCGAAGTTGCAAAACCTGGCTGTTTGCCCAGGCCTTTGGGGAGGATGGGAGGGGAGGGTGAGAGGTTTTTAGCTCCCCCACCTGACTTGTTATTTATTATATTATTTATGATATTTAGTCCTGTTTTAATATTTTAATATTATTGTATGAAATGTTTTAAACTGTTTTTATTGTATTTTACTGTTGGAAGCCGCCACGGGCTGCTTTGCAGGAGGGGCGGGATATAAATCTATTAAATAAATAAAATAAATAAATTAAGGGAATTTATTGCCCAAGATCCTGGAAAACGGAAAAATAATAAGTATATCACTAGAAGAGGGGGTGGGGGGAAGGGAATAGGAAAATAGGTGGGAATGTAATACCTAATAGACCAGAGGAGGTGATGATTAAGTTTCTTACACTCAATGTTAAAAGTCTAAACAACCCAGTAAAGCGTAAAAGGGTAAAAAAAAATAATCTATTAGTGGATCAAAATATTGATGTCTTTCTTGCAAGACACACATTTAACAACTAAGGACTTACATAGATTTACACATAAAAGGCTTGATATCTATGCTTCATGTGAACCCCAGGGTGTTGATTGGCCTCGCTAAAAACACAATCTTCAATCTAAATAAAACAATAAAAGACAAAGAAGGAAGATTCCTTCTGGTGACAGGGACATTACGAGGGCAAAACGTTACCTTGGCAAATGTTGATGTCCCCAACGAAAACATCTATTTTTTTCAAACACACATTCCATTAATCATGGAAAATGTAGAAGGCCTATTAATACTCCAAGGGGACTTTAACTCACCACTTTCGATTCTTGACCATTCTTTAAAGCCCTCCAAAAAGCATGGCAAAACATTATCAGCAAAATATTAGATTCCAATGGACTGGCAGATCGATGGCGATGGCGATGAATACTTCATCATGGGAGTACACGTTTTTCATACCTACATAATATCTTTACAAAAGCTGATCATATAGTTATAGAAAAAATAAGCCCAGCAGATGTACAGCCAGTCATATCCTACTACTAGTAGTTTGACCACAATCCTATTGTAACTACCTTCAAATGGTCAGAAAACCCACAGAAAGCCAATATGAATTGGCAGTTAGATAGAGGACTTTTAAAAAAAACACCACAACAAAAGACAAAACAACAGAGAAGATAAAAGAATACTTTAAATGAAATAACACCTCTGTGAGCTTGCACTGAACACTCGGAGAGACAGCCAAGGCTGTTTAATGAGGCAAAATAATATCTCGTAAAGCCCAAATTAACAAAAAAATAGAAGAGAACACAATAAAGAACTCTACATGAGATTATACCAGCTAGAAAGGTCTAACAGGATAAACCCTTGCAAGGATTCACAAATAGAGATACAAAAACTCAAGGACAAAATTAATGCAATAGAACTACAAAAAACTACAGTACAACTAAAAAGGATCAAAAGTTTTTCTTTTGAACATAACAAAATCGGGCAAGACATTAGCAAATCTGGCAAAAATTAGAAAGAAATGTTCCTTTATAGCTGCCATTAAGCTTCCAAATGGCAGTAGAGTCACTAAACTGGAATATATTCAAAAGGCCTTTCTCAAATTTTATTTTGATCTTTATTCATCCTCCAATCCAAACCCTGAAAAAAAATAATATAAGTACAAACTACCTCCAGTCAATAAAACCCAACTACAGTAAAACCCTATTCAGCCCTTAAACATGCATGATGGGTGGGGAGGCACTTGTCTAAAAATGTTACCGGGGTAGGGGGACAAGGGGCACACACATTCACCCTGCCACTGGGGATCGAGGTCACAGCAAGGAGCGACCGGAGACGAATGCCCATCAGGATAGTGTTTGGGCTCTCACCTCTAATTAAAGAGAACGAGCCCCAATCATCATAGGGCGCTGCTGACCTCGAACCCAAGGCTGCCCCACACGCGCTCGCACACTCAGCACACCCACGGGGCTTGGGGCGTGGGGAATCCACCCCTGGGGGTGCGGGGTCCAGGAAGGGGAAAAGGAGATGGGAAACGGGGCACTCACCTCCGAAGCTTAGGACACCAATACAAGAAAGGGGCAGGGCACTCACTCTCTCATGCACTCCACGCTCACAGTCACACGTTCTGGGAATGGTAGGTTCACAACGAAGGTCCACACACACGGGCAAGTCAGGCACACAGTCAATTCCGCTCGTACTCCACACAGAAGGGCCAGTTTCAGTCAATCACCAGCGCCGTTCCCCAGGCGGCGCTGGTTCTTATAGCCCAAGCCCCGCCCTTGTACGTGCCCACAGCCGCTCTGAGCGGTGCTGCGGAGGCGGGGGAAGTGCTACACAATGCTTCCCTGGCGGGGGCGTGGCCTCTGCCTGGTGTTCCCTCGCTATCACTAATGGCGGTTGTGGCGTTCCTTGCAGGGCCGGGACCCACCCCTCCTGATCCCTTGTTCCTGGGGACGTGGCTACAACTCCCGGCCCTGCCGTCACTCGGTGCGGGGAGCGTGAGGCGACCTCTGGCGGCACCGGGGAATCCCCTGCTTGCTGGTTTCCCTCCGGCGCAGCAGTGTCCAGGTAAGGCCCACGTACCGCGACCGGAGGGGAACCCAAGGGGCTTTGTTGCCCCTGCGGGCCATTAAGTTGGGCCGGGGGGTGCGGGGGCTGTCTCGGGGGCCCCAATCCTCGATCACCCCGTGTGTCACGTGCACTCCTGACAAAAAACACCCATAGAGACCAGATCCAAGAACTGGAAAGGGGCCAAATAAAAACGTGTCATGGGCCACAGTTAGCCCGCAGGCCTAAGGTTTCCCACCCCTGGTTTAAGGGAAGAGGAGCAGGAATGGGAGGGGCAGGTCTGAGGTGAGGGATTAGAAATGCAGTACCATCAGTGTGTCAAGTAGCTAAGCTTTTGGTCTACTATACAGTTTGCTAAAGCATTCTGCCCTGAGCTGCCTGAGTCTTCTAGTCATGCCTTCCTCTCTCGCAATTGCAACTGCAGCTGAGGTGAGAGTGGGAATGAGGGGCCTGTTTGGGTTCTTTCATGCATACTAAGACTGAAGTTCACTTGCCAGTTAGACATTTATAGGGCCTTTCCCTGGTAGGGTGAATTCTCTGGCATGTACTGAAGGCTGAGTTCACCCTACTAGTCAAGTCACATGTAAAGGGTTTCTCTCCTGAGTTGATTCTTCTTTTTAAAAGAGCATTTTTTAAAAAGTGAAACAAATCACATATCCATAAAGTGGGCCCAAGCAGGCCTGGGAGCAGGTTGACACAAGGGTGCAGCCCCGGAGTAGCTCTGGGTGTGGGCTCCCCCCCCGTCTGCCTAAAAACATCCATTGACCACTGACAGTTTGAACTCACTTGTGACCCTGGGTTCGTCTCAGCACACTATACCTGTCTGAACGCTGCTCAATGGAGAATCTCCACATAGCATGGGACCTGCTTACTGTGCATCACAAACCAAAGTAATATTCACTGAGCCTGTGCTCAGCAAGGGCAATGTAGTGCCCAACCCCTCTGCCCTGGTGGTATGGCAGTTCTGGGTGATAAATGAACATGTATGTCGATGATGAACGGAACACAGCCAGCTGTGGGAGGGAGGAGTAGTGAGGCATTTGTGAGGGTATGTAAGTGAATGGGTACGATGAGGAGCGGGGAGGTCCCACAGTGGATGACATGGCACATCCTTCATATCGTACAGGGCAGATTACAGCAGCAGATGCTTGACTTGATTGATTTCCCCAGGGAAAGGGAACAGAACAATGCATGCAGGGATGATATGTAAGCTACCCTGAGCCTTAATGAGAAGGGTGGCATATATATAAATAAAATAAATAAAATAAAGTATGTGGATGGGGATAACAATTCTTGTGGGTCTGGGAGGAACCTAGACAAACTGAGGCCTCAGTTCCACAGAAGCTGCTCTGTTTGCTCCAGCAGAGGTGGGAGACAGATAGTGACAAGTAATATAAGGAATACACCCAGAGGAGGAGAGAGTCAAAAGAGTCCAGAAGCAGTGGCAGCTGGTGGTCTTTTAGACTGGTGGACTCGGCCAGGGGGTGGGGGTCTCAACTCTGAGATTCTACTTGCACATCACAGGACACACACAGCAGAAAATCCACACATTGGTGCAAGGACCATAACAAAGGGCATTTTCAGACAAGACACTCTCCACCTACTACCCACCCACCCTCCCATCACCCACCCACTATACGCTGGAAGAGGCGGCCTTGCACACCCAAAAAAATCTCAGTTGGTTACCATCAGATCAAGATAGCTATGGGTCAGGCAAATTTTCTTCTCAACTAGGAGGACTGGCGCTTTGGGAAGGTTCTGATCCTATTTCGCCTTAATGTCTTCCCTTCAGCTTTGCTTGAAGGGAGGTACAATGGTATACCTAGGGAATATCGCTACTGCCTGAGCTGCAATAACCTGGAAATCGAAGACAGATCTCATATTTTATTCTCTTGCTCCCAGTATACTGCGGCTAGAATGCGCGTTTTGGGTGCTTTTCTGGGAAGATATGTTGATCTACACACAGGAGAAACCCTGATTTGACTTTTGAATTGTCGGAATCCTGAAGATTCCATACTTGTGGCCAGATTTTGTCTTTCAGTTCTCCAATTTAAAAAGTATTCTATTTAACTACGTTGTGGTGCATTTGTATGATTCTGGTAGATATGATGTATGTTTGCCCTATTTTGGGGTTGTCTTAATAGGGATCAAATATGACAGCCTCCGTGTTGGGCAAGCGGATCTTTTCATTTTTGGTTTGTATTTATATTTTCTAGTATATGGCCCACGGCTTTTTTGTATATGCTTTTGTATTTTATTTCTGTTTAATGAATTTTGTTAAGGCCATTTGCTAAACAATAAAAGTTTACCTACCTACCACCCACTATACATGTTGCAGGGCTCCACTGTTGCCCTATGGGTGCCCTGTAACATGTATAGTGGGTGGGGAGTGTCTTGTCTGAAAACACCCCAAGAGCTCTACATCTAAATAAGGAGGCTACTCATGATACCAGTAAAATAACACACTATGCATATAGAAGTACTGAAAGTAAGTTTAAATACAAAAGTTGTAATCAGTACAAAGTGTGAGAGAGAAGTTCTGTCCCCAAAAGGTCCCTATCATGCACCTCAGCGCACCACACATTAATTCACCTGGACTTAGTCTAGCATCTCAAAACACTGACAGCTTAAAAAGCCACCCTTTTATTACTCAAGATGGCAAGAAAATGTTTGTACTTTTTGGTTACACAAACTGAATTATGCCTGCCTGACACCACCCAGTATGGTCAGATTTCAGTTCAGGGCTGGCAGCAGTCATGGAGACAGAGAATATCAAAGCATTCAAGTAAGATATCTTTGCAGCTCTACACGACTAGAAATATGAGCTTTATGCACTTACTAAAAGGATTTTTCTCCCCCCTTATCATTAAAATGGGAATCTATCCACTTCTACATCTGGAAGGATCAGAGACAGCAGTACCTAGCAACAAGATCAGGGTGCCCCGGGGACTGGCTGAAAACCCCAGTTTAGCCATGCATTTCTTTATCCCATACAAAACCCAAGCCCACGCTGTCACGGGTTGGAAGGTCCTCACCCCCACTTTACCGGGTTTGAGTGACTCAGTTTCCCTCACACACAGCCCACTTGAATTAGTTTCTCTCTCTGGCCAATTCAAGTCTGCCACAGGGACAACTCCTTTGTCACTCAAGGGCCCGATCCTTCCCGTTTACAGACTCTTTACTCTCTGGGTTCGCAAGAGCTTGAGAACTTTTGTTGCTCACTTGTGTTCCTATGTTAGACACAAACACTTCTTCCTAAAGATAAGTAGTAGTAAGTTTATTGATTACATAAGCAAGATTGTTGATACAGAGTGGTTACTAGAAATCAAAGGTAAATATAATGCATTCCTGATTTATACTGGTTGAGTTCCTAAATAGGCATCTTACCCTACAAAAGTCCATAAGTTTCTCTCTCAGTCCTTTGGTGTAAGCGACTGGGTCTCCAGACTTAGAGTTGCTAAAGAGCAAAATCCTGTCTCTCTCAGTTCATGGTCTCCAGCCTGACTTGCTGGCAGGCTTTCGTATGCAGGTGTAACTGCTCGAGATTGCTCAAGGAGAGAGCTACTGAAGGTGACTTATTGGTCTGCTTAAGTACCCTTCCTCCTTTCTTTGTCTCTTGTTTCCCGCCTTGGGGAAAACCTGAAGTGTGTCACACAGGCAACCCAGGCAAACATGAAGGTCCATTTACATTTCCACAGGGTTCCGTCTGGCAAACGTTGCCAGCACACATTCTTTTTAACTGTCCCTACTTCCTGGAGTTTTCTTGTGTCACAGTTTTCAGTTGTAACATTACATACATGTTATTATTATTATTATTATTAACAAACATTTATATAGCGCAAGCAGTGTACCTGGCACTTTACAAAGTAATAAAATAGACAGGGTCCCTGCCCCTAGGGCTTACAATCTGAGAGACAGGAGCTGGGGGAGAGACTTAGGAAGGGGAACAGAGGGAGAGACAAGGGGTCTAACATTCATGAAGATGCGAGGTCTCAAGTGCACGTACTTGGCTTGGTTACGATGAGAATGACAGCAGGCAGGTCCATGTTGCAAGGATAAGGGTAAACCGATCGTAGGTATAGGAATAGTGGCTCAGCAGGATAAAGAGTCAGACAGAGCAGAGCGAAAGAGGTGAGTTTTAAGGAGAGATTTGAAGGTATGAAGGGAGGGGGCAAGGCGGATGTGGACAGGGAGGGAGTTCCAGGCATGGGGGGCAGCAAGTGAGAAGGGACGAAGGCGCTTAGGGGAGCAGGGAAGGCGTGGAAGGGTGAGAGAAGGGACAGAGGAGGAGCGAAGTGCACGGGCTGGAGTATGGAGGGCGATAAGTGCAGAGAGGTAGGGGGGAGCAAGGTTGTGAAGAGCTTTATAGGTGAAGACTAGGAGCTTGTGCAGGATTCGTTCAGGAAGGGGAAGCCAGTGAAGCAAAGAGAGGAGGGGCTGCACATGGTTGAAATGACTGGCGAGGTAGATGACCCTGGCAGCAGAGTTTTGGACAGAGATGAGGGGAGAAAGGTGAGACCGGGGAAGGCCAGTGAGAAGGAGGTTACAGTATGTTGCATGTTTTGCTTTACATAGTCTACATGTAGGCCCGTGTTACACGTGTGTGACCCTATATTCCTCCTTGACAGCCCCCCTGTAAGATTGCATGTGAAGTGGGCACAACAGAGTCCCATAGCGTGCTGAGACTGGTGTGTCCTACCGGTGTGTGTAGGGATATGCAACCCCCTTACCGCCTTTCCATGTGTTTGAATCCTATTAAAGTTAGACCTTTGGTTTTCCAAACTCTCTGTCAGCCCTGTGGGGCTATCATGTTCACGTGTTTTCCACCATGTCATAGTGGAGTGATCATCGGGATTCCGTGTTTCTGGGTTCAGTCTCTCGTAGGGGTATATCCTGAGGTGTCTGTATAAGACTGTGACAAATGGGTGGGAATGCCATGTTAACAACCTTTGTTCCCCAGTTACAAACCTTGGCCATGTTTCCAGACTATCTGGCAGCCTACCTTTTATTGGCTGTATGTCTGTTCCCCTTGGCCTAACTTGTTTGTCTGATTTACCTGGGCTATTCAGACTGTAGATCAGAAGTATTATTAGGAGTAATGGGAGTGTGGAGTAAGTGTACTGAGGAGGGAGTGTGGAGTAAGTGTACACTACTGACCATGCATTTCTTTATCCCACACAAAACCCAAGCCCACGCAAGAAGGCACAACAGAGAGGCAAGAAATAAAATTAATTTACAGCAGGGAGCACCCAGAAACAGCCAGCACTGCATCAAGATAGAGGGTCTCTCCCAGCCTAAACCTGGGGACTAGACATCGCAATTTAGCCATCCTTTGTCCCAGACTTGTCCCACACAAAACCAGAGCCCCCCAGGCAAGGAGGCACAATCAGAAACAGAGAGACTGAGGCAAGAAAATTATTTCAAGCAGGGCTAAACAAGCAGCATTCCAACAAGATCAGCCCTGTCCCAACCTGAGGACTGAAAAATTCCAACTTAGCCATGCATTTTGTTTAAACCATGACCAGGGAAATACCCTTCTAAGTTCCTTCCTCCCTCCCTCATCCCTTCCACCCTAAGACAATAAATCTATCAGACAACTCAGTGAGTGCTGAGTGTCCCCTCAAAATTCCCAATAAATCCCAATAGTAGCAAAGCAATGCCACAGTGGCACTTCTCCTTCCAGATGTAGAAGTGGACAAAGACAAATTCCAGACCTTGATAATCAGTGCAGTCCCTCCTCTCCATTCCCTCTCTGTCCCACAGGAAGTCTTGGCAACAGGACACAGGCAACCAACAGCGGCAGCTATGGCACCACCATCAGCAGCCGCTCTCACATGTCCAGAAAAGCCAGTGCAGCTGCAGCCTCCACTACACACACACACACATACATTGCATTCCTTCTCCGGGCTGTTCTCCCTCTGAAGTCTACAGTGAGTGCATGCTGCCTGGAGGTGTATACTTCAGCCAATTGTATATTAAGGTAAATTAACTCTCCTAATCCATATCCTCCTTATTAACACGCACAACTCCATCCAACAGACAACTAACAAGCTTCCTCATTCTAAAAATACACTTCCATTAATTAATAGTGTTCAATCCATACCTACACTAACATATACAACAATCATTCACTCACCTACTTCATCAGTCAACACTACGTCAAATAACACAATCTTAAAATTCACGCCTTAGCTGAAATGAAGATATAAATGTACTTTATTATTTTCTTTACTATAAAAATAGAATTTTTCAACATGTAGATTTTAATTTCAGTTAAGGCTATCCTCCCTCTCCTCAGCCCGGCTGGTGGCCAAGCTCGGGAGAGGTAGAGAAGCGGCAGCACTCAGGACTCATGTCCATGGGTCAGGCTGCATTGGGTGGGGGGCTGGCGGGCTTGCCTCCCCTCCCATCCACCCCAGCCTGGAAAAGCAACTGACCCAGTGGCAGCAGTGGTGGCAGCAGCTTATCCCAGAGGTTCTCTGGGTGGCTCTTTCTGACTGCTTCCTGGCCCGTCCCCCAGGGCCTCTAAGGGCAATGCAGCCGGATGACAACATCTGGCTGAACCACTCTGCGAGACCCCATCAGAAGGGGCCAGAAGGAGCTGGCTGGAGAGCTGCTGGGAAAAGCTGCTGCTGCTACCACTAGGTAAGTTGCTTTTGCCAGGCTGGGACGGGAGGTAAGCCCCAGAAGACCGCCACCCAATGCAGCCTTTCCCACGGACAACAGCCCCTAGTTTCCTCTAACCTCCTCCTCCTGTGGACTCTCCTGCTCTGCTCCTCCCCTGCACTAGCTGGAGACTGCACAGGGAGGAGCAGGGTAGGACATTCTGCTGGGGAGGGGGATTTCCCACATTTGCCTCGGACCTGCCGGTCATTCACTGTCCTGCTGACCCGATAGTTCACTGTCCTGCCCACCAAATCATTCAGTCTCCCCCACTTCCTGATCCGATCTGGCGGGGGAGAGTGAAGGATCAGGCAAGGGAGACAGTGAATGAGAACAGGTGCTATAAATACCACCACCTCTCCAACTGCCTAGTTCTGGGAGGGGGGGGGGATCATCCAAGACTTGCTTCACATATAACAATTTAACACAACTTGTAATCTTCACAATAACCCTGTGAGGTAGGTTAGGCTGAAAGAGTAATGTGACTGGTTCAAGGTTTGTCATGGGTTGGAGGTCCTCACCCCCACTTTACCGGGTTTGAGTGACTCCGTTTCCCTCACATACAGCCCACTTGGACCAGTTTTCTCTCTCTGGCTAATTCAAGACTGCCACAGGGACAACCCCTTTGTCACTCAAGGGCCCGATCCTTCCCATTTACAGACTCTTTACTCTCTGGGATCGCAAGAGCTTGAGTACTCTTGTTGCTCACTTGTGTTCTAATGTTAGACACAGACCTTCTTCATAAAGATAAGAAGTTAGTTTATTGATTACATAAGCAAGATTGTTGTTACAGAGTGGTTACTAGAAATCAAAGGTAAATATAACGCATGCCTGATCTATACTGGTTGAGTCCCTAAATAAGCATCTTACCCTACAAAGGTCCATAAGTTCTTCTCAGTCCTTGATGTAAGCGACTGGGTCTTCAGACTTAGAGTTGCTAGAAAGCAAAGTCCCCTCTCTCAGTTCATGTCTTTCAGCCTAGATTGCTGGCAGCTTTTAGGATGCAGATGCATCTCCTCAAGATGGTCAAGCAAGAGAGATCTCCTCAAGGTGGCTTAATGGCCTCCTTAAATATCTTTCATGGTCTCTTTGTCTCTCGTTCTCGCCTTGGAGAAATGTGAGGTCGGTCACATAGGCAACCCAGGCAAACATGAAGGTTGATTTGCATCTCCACAGGTCTGTCTGGCCAGGGTTCCCAAATACACATTCTTTTTATCTCTTTGCATTTCCTGGAGCTTTGTCACGTGTCACAGTCCAGATTTGGGTTTTACAGTTCTCAATTGTAGCATTACATACATGTTGCATGTTTTGCTTTACATATTTACTAGGCTTGTAGTCTACATGTAGGCCAGTATCACACGTGTGTGACCCTATGTTCCTCCGTGACAAGGTTACCCAGTGAGTTTCTGGCTAAGGCAAGACTTGAATCTGGGCCTCCACCTACCTCCTTCTGTAGACACCATACACTTAGCCACTACACAACCCTGGTGGCTGGATGGTTGTCACTGCAGCCAGACACAACCACACACGTGAATGTCATAAGTTCAGTTCCATTGCTGATAATGGTACTTTTAAAATGTTATAACTTTTCTAATAAAGCAGTCAATTTAGAATCACCCCTTAGGATGAGTTTGGTAGCGTTCAGGCAGGAAAAGACCGCCTGGCAGTCCCAGGGAGGGCATCTGAGGAGCAGACTTCCTGGCCCCAGGGGTGGAGAGGGGCTTGGACTACCAGCCAGCCTGCCCAATCCCTCTTTTCCTCAGACCACTGGCTTGGCAGTCTGCAATTGACCACAGGCTAGGCTGCACAGAGCCAATGGGGCTTGTAGTAAGCTGGGCGCAGCAAGTAACAAAAGTAATTGCCCTTCCCCCCCCCCCTTCCATATCATTCTGAGATAGCCACTGATCCTGTCAGCAGGCATTTTCAGAACTCTCCCTCTCCCAGCAGTTTGTGTTCCTCCCAATCCATTGCCATCCTCCTCCTATTTCACCCATTTACTTTACCTTCATAGTTTCACTTAGATTAGATAGATTTAGGTGTTTTACCCAGCATCAAGAACCAGTCACTCCAGCCCCAGGACCCACCATCAGGGTTCTGGGGCCATCATTCCGCTCACAGGGAGCGGTCATTCCATGGCATCAAGTCACTCCAGTCCCAGGTCCCACCCTCAGGGTTCTGGGGCCTACGTTACAGGCAGGGCGGGCTGTCCATCCACGTCATCCAGAAGCTGCCATTCCAGCCCCAGGATTCACCATCAGGGTTCTGGGGCCATCACCCTGCTCACGGGAAGCTGTCATTCCACCGCATCAAGAAACAGATAGCCACTCCAGCCTGAGGATCCACCCTCCGGGTTCTAGGGCCTACATTACAGCAGGGAGGGCTGTCATTCCACTTCATCCAGAAGCTGCCACTCCAGCCCCAGCACCCACCATCAGGGGGCCATTATTCCACTGCATCAAGAAACAGCCAGCCACTCCAGTCCCAGGGCCCACCATCAGGGTTCTGGGACCTACGTTCCAGGCAGGGAGTGCTGTCATTCCACTTCACTATCTGCCAATGCTCCACCAATGTCAGCCAGCCTGCAATGCCTGGCCAAGTAGGGGTGCCAGCCACAGAGCCCTGGCCAGGCCTCTCCCCCTGCTCCACCAATGCCAGCCAGCCTGCAATGCCTGGCCAAGTAGGGGTGCCAGCTGCAGTTACTGTGCCCTGGCAATCCAATGTCTGCTGGTACTGCACGTCAGCCATTTGCTCCTCCCTCTTGTAGACGGGCTTAGCTCAGATGAATATGAGATTCACCACCAGACAAGGCTTGCCCAATTTGCAGTAGAGCTTCTTGAGCTCTGTCAAGTACGATGCCAACCTGAAACGCCTGGCCAAGTAGGGGTGACAGCCACCAAGCCTAGCCGGACCTCTGCCGCTGCTCCACTGATGCCTGGCAGCCTGCAATGCCTGGCCTCTGCTGCTGCTGCTGCTGCCACTGGGTCTCAGATGGGCAGCCATGCCCCCACGGGCATCCCCGGGGGCCATGCACCAAGCCTGCCTGCCCAGGCAACCCAGGGTGCCAAGCCCCAAGCCTTCCAAGTCTCTGCTGCTGCTGTGTCTCCGATGGCCTGTCATGCCCCCATGGGCACCCCTGGAGCACCCCAAGCCTCTGCCGTGGCCGAACTTTCAGAATGTTCAGGGGGGTCCAAACTCTGCGGGACCGAACCCACGAACCCAAACTAAGTTTTTGGACTGAACATTCGAACATCCAAACTCTAGTCTGTTCACACATCCCTAATGTCGTAAGTTCAGTTCCATTGGCCATAATGGTATTCTAATAAAACAGTAAATTTAGAAGAACAACCAAAAGGGTCTAGGATACAGTGTCCTTTAATTTTTAAGCAATTAAATGTAAGATATACATTGCAGAAACTCTGCAATGCCAGTCAATAAATTCCCCCAGACAGGAAGCATTTGCTCTACTGTCTCCCATTGAAAAGCACAGGCAGTATAATGAAAGTCTGAAACTGCTTTAACTATAGAGCCTCTACTGTGGCTTTCTAATATGTTTAAGTCTGTGGCAGCATAGTGCGACCTTTATTTATTTATTTAATTACATTTATTTGTCGCCCCCTCATGCCTATGGCATCTCGGGGCAGCTTACAACACCAATAAAAACAATTTAAAACACCACCCCTCCCACACTATTAACCCCCCACCCCCTCCCCTCCTCTGAAGGCATGGGAGAACAGCCAAGTCTTACAGGCTCAGTGGAAAGCCAACAGACTTGGGGTCAGACAGGCTTCCTCTGGGAGGGAGTTCCATAATCGCGGCCCAGCCACCGAGAACACCCTCTCCATTGTGGTCCCCCGCCTTATGCAGGGGACATCCAAGAAGGCACCCCCAGTGGACCGAAGGAACCACCCTGGGATGCAGAGGGTGAGGTGGTCCCCAAGGAGCATTATGGGCAACACAGCAAGGCATAGGCCCTTTTTAAACAGACCTGGGAGGCACTGTAGTGGGGGGGATGAGTAGAAGCGGCAGCGGGTGTGCGGCATGTGTGCAGCCCATCACATGGATACACCCATCTACACCCACCTCCACGTGCAGAGCCATCTCCATTTTCCCTAATGCCTCCATGCGTGGGCAATGGGTGACATGGGTGGAGGTGGGTGGAATGCGGGAGCGCATGCACACCCACACCCATCCCCACCGGCGGTCACACAGACCCCTCACCCCTCGCCCACCCTGTCGCTCATTGTGGGTGACGGGGGGCATCCCCTGCGAAAAGGGTCATAGACATTAGGATCTGAGTAAGAGTAGCAGAGTGAGGCATTAGGGCAATTGTGAGGGTATGTTTTATGTTAGTGTTGAAGGCAGCAGTACAATGCTTCATTGCAATGAATGAAAAACAGAGCATCTAAAAAAGAGAGCAGTTAATATCGGTTTTCAGCAGAGCTCTGTTTTATTATAAATATTTGTAAAGAACTGTATTAATACAGATACAGAGCAACCATCCCTACTGTTCTCTGCCTGCTTCCTCTGACTCTGCTAATCAACTGGGATGCCGCATGCCTCATCTCTTACCTCTGGACCAGAGCATCTGTTTGCGACTTATTGTGCCTCATTCTTTTTCCCTCGTGTATGTGCCTGTTTGTCAATCACAGAAACAACAACATAATTTGATAGACAAATGTAGAATCATTTACAAGAATTAACCTCTTTTCTCTTCACAAGAAGGAATTTGTTTAACCAATAACTAATTAACATCCACTCTCTGATTAAGGACTTGTCTGAATGAGTTTGAATTTTTCCCTGATTCAAGTTTTCTTTTCTGTATTCATTTTTCTTTCCTACCCCATAAATGTTGGCATATAGCCAGGGATTCACGTTCACTGTGCTTTCCCCATTGTCATAAATGGGGAAAACGTAATTGAGCCCGGGTTCTAGGATATAACATTCTCTACACGTGCGTGTGTGTGTGTGTGTGCACCAAGCAAACTAAACAACTGAAGTCTCTGTATTCTGAATGCCCAAACTATAAAAATAGGCTTTATAAATCATTATTTACACAAATGTATTGACTCTTTGAGCCCATGTCTTTCACTGTATGAGAATTCCACTTGTGGATTATCTGTTTTGCAATAGGCAAACCCACAGGTCCTAACACTTCATTAATCCAGTCCCCAATGTGTCCTTCATTAGTGAGACAGAGTAGGGGTGGGAGACTGAAATATCCCATGTTTCAGAGTCTGGAGTTTCTTGGTGGGGAGAATTGTAGCTCCAAAATCCCTTGGCTCTATAGCTGCAGTGTAGGAAGGGGTCTCCTTCTGCACTCATAAGTTGCAACCCTAGCTGAATAGAGATTCTCGTTCTGGGAGTTGCAGCTCCTGGAGTTGCAACCAGTCCTCTATTCTGCATACATGCAAATCCCCCAAAACATCTGGATTTGTGGATCTCAATTCTTAATATTTCTCTCCAGCTGTTTTCTAACATTTGTCTATCGCATATGGCCAAATTCACCTCAGTTTTACCTCAGCATGTCACCCTAAAACAAATACAGCACTTCTCAAGTGGAAAGTGCACTAATAGGAAAAGGGGGCTACACTCTCCCTTATCCTGATGATGAGTACCATCTCATACACTCACCACAGCCAAAGTGGCAACAGAACCAGAATGCCCAAGAGATGCATCAACTCATTTCTAGGCATCTTCTGTTAGCACAGCTCCAACATAGACCTAAAACAAAACAATCTCAGTGAGTGCTGCTTCCATGGAAGCAAGGCATTCATGGAGATTCAAGCGATGCGGAAATTTACTGACTTTCCCGCTGTTTTCACAATTTCCCAATATTTTTCACACACTGAACGAGGCTACCATGGGCCCTGTCCCAAGCCATGTATGTGCCCTGCATGCACCCCTGGGGGCTGTGGAGATGAAAACTTGCCAACTAAGCACCAAAGTACCACCAGAAATTGTCAAACGTGCTGTAAAACTGCAGTAAAGTTCCTGGAAAGTGGCAAAAAAGTCCCAGAAAATGACAAAAGGTCTTGGAAAGTTATGAAGCAGTTCCAGAAAGTGATGAAAGTGACGGAAAAATTGCAGAAGCTCCGGAAACTGATGGACACTCACAAGCACTCCCAAAAGGTCAGTGTAGCGGGGGTCTCCCCAGGGCCACACGGGGGCACTGGGGTGTCTTCTGGGGAATTATCTCACCCCACTGCCACGCCTATTCAGCCTGAGCCTCGACTGAATCACCCCCTTTGGGAAGGGGGTAACCTCCAGTAGGACCCCACAGAGACTAAGTCCAGAGGGTAACACGTACATAGTCTTTTATTAGACAGTGTCCAGTGTACCTGGGGCTGCCAGCTCAGTCACCTCCACCATGCGGGCCAAGATCAGTCTCTCCCAAGCTCCAGAGCAACACACCATCAAACCCCCTTGTCCATCTAGCCAGACCTCAAAGCCCCAGGCTCTGGCCAAGCTTTCCCCAGGCATGAGGCTCCCGCCTGGGCATAGCCTTTCCCAGTACCTGGTTCCTCTGGTTCTCCAGCCTTCAGCACCTTGGAGAGCACAGAGTGCTCCTTCAGGATTCCTCCAGGGAGATGTTACTCCTTCAACTCCCAGGCAGACACTGCCTTCCTCTCTGCTTTACCTCGCCTTATGTAGCCAGAGTGGCGTGGCCCACAGCACAGCACTACTGGCCTTCTTAAAGGGGCAACAGCCCTGCAGGACTGCCCCCTGCTACAGTTGGTATTTCCTTTTGGAATGGGAACACTTGCTCTTGTCTCAACGCTACTACTATGGAGCCACAGGTGGTGATTAGAGCTGATTCTCCATTCATGGAGCCCTATCGAAGTTTGCAAATGCCTCCCAAGGAAGCATAGTATGGTTTTCAGCCCATCCCTAGGATCAAAGTCTACCTGAGGTAAGAGTTTCACCGAATTAAGAATTCTAGTGCCCCTCAATTTGCTTTTGTCCAAATACCTCTTGTCCTAAGAAAACCTAAACAGTCAAAATGTTAGCACTTGAGTACAAAATATTAAAAAACCCTCTAGAATTTAAATAGATGAGATGAGTTAATCTTCCTTCAGACAGAAGCAGCATGTATACCCAGGGACTATGCTATTTGATATGTCATGTTGCATCAGCCCATAGTAATTGGAAGGCTTTGTTTCTGCAGGTGAGAATGGAAACAAAAAGGAGCAATTTAGGGCAGACCACAGCATCTTGATTTTGTTTCTATTTTCTCATTAGACGGAGAATAAGGTGAATCAATTCCAACTTGATGCACAAAAGTAAGGGAAGAGACCAGCTTACAGAAACCAACTGAGGATCTCACATTGAGCCTATTGTGAGAGCTGGATTTAAAAGGGACAATCAGCGCATTGCTAGGCGTATCCAACTCATCTTCTACCCCATTGCATTCTCGCCAAAGAGGGACAGAGGCAGCTGAGCATAAGGACAAGGCAGAGGAACTAGCCCCCCCCCCCTACATTCCACAAGGGCAATACTGCCCCCTTTAAAATTAGGGGCCTGCCCCACTGTACGGCAGGTCCCCCCAGCGTGTGTTGATTTGTAAGCAGTCATGTCCAGTCCACCAGCTGCTGTTCTAATGCCAGGAGTCAAGATCAGGACGCCATCTTTGCTCTCTGGGAGAATGCTGGGATGGGAAATGTAGTCCAGCATGCTCCCAGAGAGCCTGTGGCAGAAGCATGCAGCTTGCTGGTGCCCCTTGTGGCAGACCTGGGGTGGGTGCTGGGAATGTGGGGCCCAAGGGGCAGGCAGCCTTGTTGAGAGGCACTCGCATGCCATGCTGCTGCCAGGAGGAACCACCCTCCACTGCCACCAGTCACGTAAAGGGACTGGGATCCAGACCCACTGACCACTGCCTCCTTGTTCCCCTTCCCACCCAGACTTTCCCCCACACCCTCAGCTGGGGGTGCCTCTCCCCGTCCCAAGAGACATACTTCCTGCCTGGGAGCAATCCCTCCAGCACTCCCCAGGTGCTATAGATCCACCCCCCACACCTGCTCCACTAACCACTAGCACATCCCCTGCATTTCCTGACCCCTAAGTGCCACAGGACTACCCCCAACCCCGAAACTCATCCCTCCGCTGCCGGTGAGGAGGGAACTGTTACTTGCAAATTATTTTTTATATCTATGGAGCTGTTCCCAAGTAGCTAGGCTACGCTTTGTGGCTTATTCCCTTATCTCCTTTATGAACTAAAATCCACCCTGGGTTTTTTTACGCTTCTTTCTGACGTTACCTGGGAGGGGAGGAAAGTTTTGCAATTGCAACCATGGCTCTCTAATTGCAAGCATTAGCACTTGTCAGGATGCACTAATCCCCTTTTAGTGCGCAAGAACACCTGTCCCTGTTTGGGGACCCGGTCATGCAGGAGTGTTTTCATGCACTAAAGAGGGATATGTGCATTCTGACGGGCACTAATCCTCACAATTAAAGAGCTGTGGTGATGATGGTGAATCTTCCCACCCCTCCCAGGTAACATTGGGAAACAGCCTTAGGTTCTCCTTCTTCCCTGTAACTAAGCTAAGCTTGTGCACCTGCACCTCTGCAACTTCTTGGATATATTCCTTTCTTTTCCTCTGTTCCCCTCCACTTTGTCTCCCCTCTCTTATCATTTAGATTGTAAGACCACTGAGACAGGGACCTGTTTATAATTGTTGATGGTAAAGCATCAGGTACATTGCTGATGCTATATAAATAATTTATAAAAATAATTCAGAGATAGTGTGTGGTTGCCATGTTAGTTCCATGTGAGACAAAATGGTTCGAATGATATATTTTATTGGACCAACTGTTGTTGGCAGAAATGACAAATCGCTGTGTACATCGACTGCAATTCTCTAAAAGTAGCATCATTAAGCTACTGGCAGTCAGTGTCCAGGACACCTGCTTCCCTGGGTGTGTCTAGTCAGTTTCCATCTATAGCATATGCCAATTTCATAACAGCAATCACTGGAGAAAACTTTGAGGAATTATGTGCTGCCAAGACACTGAATTCAATTATACATCTTAGTAAGTCATTACCCCACCTCTCTTTCATCACAAACACTAGCCTGTTGTAAATTGGAGGAGAATTACAATATGTTGCCAAGTGAAACATCCAAGGGGGACGAATGGGTATATCTCTGTAGTGCAAATTGAACTTTTTTTAAAAACTACTCAAAATGTTCAGATTTAAACTTTAAAAAAAGAAGAAAAGAGAAATGTTATTTGCAAAATACTTAAATGACACTTCATTTCTTCTTTGTCTGCAGTATAAGAAAACATCAATCCCATATAGCTTTAAAAAATCTGTTCGTAAAGGGATGTCATTTGGGGCAGCATGTTGGACATTTTCCACACAATTTCTTACCCTGGGTACAGCCAGACAAGCCTGGCCAGGCCCAATCCCTGTGTTTCCAAGGGGAGGCAATCGCAGCTGCCACACTTTGGGCTCATCGCGGAAAGCAGGGCAGACAGTCCACACATGCATCCCATGGGGAAATTGGGTGGGCGGGTTGCTGTCCGGTATGTGTGTGACCGAGGCACTGGCCACACAGGCGGATGCCCAACCCCACCCGCCCACTATCCCACCCCCAGCCGTGACATGGTTGTGTGGGAATGGCAACAGTGTGTGCCACTCAAATCCTGTGGCAGATCTTGCCCTGAGGTGGGGCAGACAGGAACCAGGCCCACAAGCAGCAGCGCGCTACTGTTTGGACAGTCTTACCCCACTTTGGGTATGGCAACTATGCCCTGCATCCTCAGCCTTTTTCAGAGGACAGAGACCATAACAGCCAGGTGCCCACCCCAAGGCAAGGTGAGCATCTGGCAGCTGCTGGGCACACAAGTCACTTGTGACAACAGTGCCCAAATTGGGGTAAGGCTGTCCCTCTGCCACGGTGCTCCCTACCAGCCTGGGGGCCACAATGGAGCCTTTCATGTGCAGAATGTGGTCCAAGGTATCATAATAGGGCACTGTCCTTGCTGCATGACCGGAAATCTCATTATTGTCCTTTATGTTCTTGTACTCCCTTTTTAATTCCTTTGCCTTGGACCTGCATTGTGTTGCCGATCTTTGGTATCCTGCCTCTTCCATTTCCCTGACAATCTGATCAAAGACGTGCTCATTCCTCTAGTTGGCTGGCAGGCCAGCTATATCTGGTTTTCTAGGGACCCCCAGATCTTCTGTGTCTCCTTGTAGGGATGAGCAAACACAGTTCGGAGTTTGGCCCGAACTCAGCCTGTTCAGACGACCGAACCTGAACATACAAAACCGAACACAATTCCAAACGTCGAAATGACTGAACACTTCAGTCAGTTCGGATTGCGTTCGGTTGAGTTCGGGTGGCTAAAACGTGGTCTACTGTCAGGTCACTGGAAGGCCAAACGTAGCAAGGAGGGGGAGTCATCTGACTCAGCTGAGGAGCAGACTTCCAGGCACCAGGGGTGGAGGGAGGAGACTGGCTTGGAGTAGCAGCCAGTCTGCCGAATCACCATCCCTTTTCACCTCAGACCACTGGCTTGGCAGTCTGCGACTGGCCACGGGCTAGGCTAAACGGAGCCAATGGGGCTTGCGGTGAGGCGGGCACAGCAAGAAACAAAACTGTCAGCCTCCCCCCTTCCCAATACCTTCTGAGCAAGTCACTGTTCCCAACAGCAGGCGTTTCAAAAGGCTCCCTCTCCCAGCATTTTCCAGCTCCCCAATTCAGCCATCCTCCTCCCATTTCACCCATCCAACCCATCTACCCCCATATTCTCATTCATTTATTTAGCTTAGCTTAGATAGATATAGTGTTTTTTTGTTTTTACTCCCCTGTGTTCAATCTTCCTTCCTCCCTCCCCCCTCCATTGAATCCTTTCCCTCTCCCATATATTCCATCCCTGATTCCCTTCCCCTGTTATTTCATTTAAAGTAGGATTATTAGATTGATTTAGTTTTCATTTAAGTTTTGTACCCCTCCTTGTGTTGTTTGTGATTCCCCCCCATCCCAGATAGATAGATAGATAGATAGATAGATGAGTTAGTTTAGTGATAGAGATAGCATTTAGTGATTTAGTTTTAGTATTTGTAGTAGTGTGTACTTAATCCATTTAGTTCATAGCATTTAGAATAGTTATTAGTTAATAGTAGTTACATTTAGTGTAGATATAGATAATATTAGATTACAAATTTAATTATATATATATATATATATATATATAAACATTATTTTGGAGGGAGAAATGGAGAAGGGAAGGAGAGGCCGATCTGCTGCCCGTAGGGGAGGTAATGGGGCACGTGCCAGAGGCGGGCAGGGCTGTGCCAGAAGAGCGATAGCAGGCAGCAGCAGTAGCCAGAGGCAGAGCACATCACACACACCCCAAATTCAACAGGTCTGCTTTAGGGCAACAGGCTTCAGCAGCGCCTCCTGGCAGTGCCCTCCTCCAATTCCACGCAGGGCACTGGAAGGCCTGCAGGACTTGAGGTTGCATCTGTCTCTGCTGCTGGTGGTGCTGGAGCAGGTGCTGGGGCTGCTTCCAATGTTCCTCCAGGGCCACCAATGTCCCCCACTGTCGAGGTGATCCCCAGCAGTCCAGAGCTGGTGGATCCCACCCCGGCTGCCAGAGGCAGGGCCCAATTCCCAGGCAATGTCAGTAGGGAGAGGAGCAGCAGCAGCAGCACTAGCAGCTACAGAGGGGGGCACAGGGAGAGTGACAGCAACATGGCGGGCATGGGCAGTCTAGCCTCAGGGTCCCTCCCAGAGCTGTGTTGCCAGTGCCACGAAGTTCTCCCCCTCCCAACAGTGCTGGCAGCAGTGTGTCCACTGAGGTGGGCAAGAAGGCAGCAGGGCGGAAAAAATCCTCAGTCTGGGATCATTTTAAGCAGGTGCAGGCAAATGATCCCAGAGAAGTGCAGTGCACATTGTGCAATAAGGTGGTGATGCGTGGGCAGGTGCTCGCCAGCCTTGGCACAGCTGCAATGGCGAGGCACCTCAAGGCATGCCACAGTGCTGTGCTGCTCAGCAGGAAGGCAGAGGAAGTGGATGCCAGTGGGTTCCCGACTGCAGCGGCCAGTTGCCCGGTTCCTTCAGCGGACCAGCATCCTGCAACAACTGCTGCTGTCTCTAGCAGCAGGAGCAGTATGGGGGCAGAATAGCAGCAGGAGCCTCGCCAGCAGCGCCGTCAGCCCACCATGGAGGAGATGGGGTGGGGGGATGTGTCAAGGCCATCGTCAGGGCACCGTGGCACTGGCTTCCAGGGGAAAGCCAAGCGCCGTTGGCAGAGATGATTGCCCTGGATGGCCAGCCCTTGTCCACTGTGGAGGAAAAGGGCTTCCAGCGGCTGATTGGGTTCCTGGCCCCCAACTTAAAGCTGCCTTTCTGCTCCACCCTGTGTCGGGTTGTGGTGCCACAGCTCTACAGGGCTTTGAAGGAGCAGGTGAGGGAGCAGCCTGCAGAGGCTGGGGAGGCAACGGTCCACTTCACCATGGACCTGTGGTCTGCCAGAAACGCCCAGCACGCCTACCTGGCAATGAGTGCACACTGGTGGCAGGACCCAGAGACAGCGCTTGGCAGTGGCAGGAGGGGACCTGAATCAGGGTATAGGTGGGCACTGCTTCAGGCCCAAGTCATGAACAGCTCCCACACTTCAAGGAACCTCGAGGCAGTCCTCACCACCATGGTGAAGGAGTGGGTCACGCCAGGCACGGCCTTCACCAAGGGGTGTGTGGTCACAGACAACGTGGCCAATATCCTAAAGTCAGTCCATGATGGGGGCTTCACAAGCATCCCTTACGCTGCACACACCCTCCATCTCGTGGTGAAGGATGCTCTGGGCTTGGGGGAGAAGGGGATTGGGCCAGGCACCCTTAGCTCCCTGGTCAAGTGGGGGAGGAAACTGGTGGGCTTCTTCAACCGCAGCGTGAAGGGCAGCGAGCTCCTCTGGGAGAAGCAGGCCGAGCAAGGGTCCCCGGTGCACACGCTCATCCAAGATGTCCCCACCAGGTGGAATTTCACCTTCCTGATGCTTGAGCGGCTTCTTGAACAGAAAGCCACCCTGCATCAGGTGGAACTGGAGACAGAGATTGAGGCACCTGCAGGGTACAACAGGGAGGAATGGGAGATTATAGCCCACACAGTCTTTGTCCTGAGACCATTCCTGGCCATCACAGAGACATTGAGCAGCTCCACCGCCACCCTGTCAGGTGACCCCGCTGGTACATAGTCTCCGCAGCAGCCTGGATGTGATTCTTGGGGGGGGGGGGATCGTGGCCCTCAGGGCAGGAGGAAGTTTGATGAGGCGACTGATCTTGCGCAGAAACTGAAGGCGGGACTGAGTGCGCACTTTGATGAGCTCCTGCGCTGGGACGAATATGTCCTGGCAACCATGCTGGACCCCAGGATCAAGGGCAGCATGGCACATGAGACTGCGGTCTATGGCCTCCAGAAGGTTATGCTGGTGCAGAAGGTCCGGCAGGCAGAGCAGGCCATGCAGCAGGACACCCCTGGGGATGGTGGGAGTGGGAGCAGTAACCCCTTCCAGCCATCTGGGTCTATCCCTGCCCCCAGTCCTAGCGGTAGCAGTAGCACCAACAGCACCAGCAGGACCCCTACTGCCAGCAGCTCCTCCTCTGTGCAATCAACTCTGGGGAGCATGGGGCCCAGCAAAAAAGGGCAAGCTTCATGGCTGAGTGCAGTGGGGCAGGTGGTGCCCACCCAGAGCTACCAGAGGGAGTATGATGGCACCTCAGCAGCTGTGGAGACCTACCTGGAGGAGGAGTCATGCATTGATCCCAGCAGCAATCCCTTGGCCTACTGGGCCGGGAAGGCCAACGTGTGACCGGCCCTGTCCAAAGTGGCCACGGGTATCCTGTCCTGCCCACCAACCAGCATCCCCAGTGAGAGGGTGTTCTCCATCATGGGGGACATTTGTGCCCTGCACCGCCTGAGACTAGGGGCCAAGTTGGTGGAGCAGTTGCTTTTCCTAAAGGTGAACCTTCTGCTGCTAGGATTCCCTGAGCTGCCCCCGGACAAGGAATGATGGTGCAGTGGAACACACCATCCCATTCCAGGGGCAGTCCTGGGACGGGGCTCCTCATGCTCAATCTGGGCTAGGGCTACTGCTCCTGTGCTGCTGAGGTGCTGTCCCTTCCTCCCAATGCCTGGCACCCGCCCTGCCTTTCTCTCTCTCTCTCTCTCTCTCTCTCTCTCTCTCTCATACTAGATGGCCTCGGCCACCTTATCTGACTGACCTCATGATGCAGGGTGGAATTGGGAAACAAACTGTAAGCCTGCGAGCCGGCCTATGGCTACACGATCTCAGCCTGCCTATGTGACACTGACTGGCTGTCGCTCTCTTTTGCTGCACGATCTTTGCTAGCCTGTCTGAGTGCCCTGCTGCCAATGTCCCAGCCTGCCTGCCCTACTGCCTCCCATGCCACACTGCCTGTCTGCCCGCCAGCTTGCCGCCAAGCTCAAAGCATGACTCAGTCTGCCTTTCTGCCTCCCATGCCAAGGTGACTATCTACCCACCCAGGTTGAATAGCTCAAAGCCTACCAAAGCCTGCCTCCCCTACTGCTTCTCATGCCATGCTGCCTGCCTGCCCGCCCACTGTGGCCAATACCTAGAAGCCACCACTCTAGCCCCAGGACCCAACATCATGGGTCTGGGGACATCATTCCTCGCACTGGGTGCTGTCATTCCACGGCATTAAGAAGCAGCCACTCCAGTCCCAGGACTCACCGTCAGGGTTCTGGGGCCAAGTTACAGGCAGGGAGGGCTGTGGCTAAAATCCAGAAGCTGCCACTCCAGCCCCGGGACCCACCGTGATGGGTCTGCCGCCATCATTCCTCGCACATTCTGATGACTTTCCACCACATGACAAGAAGCAGCCACCACAGCCCCCAGCACCCACCATCAGGGTCCTGGGGCCAAGTTACAGGCAAGGAGGTCTGTGACCAAGATCCAGAAGCTGCCACTCCAGCCCCAGGACCCACCGTGATGGGTCTGGGGCCATCATTCCTCGCACATTCCGATGTCTTTCCATCGCATGACAAGAAGCAGCCACTCCAGTCCCAGGACCCACCATCAGGGTTCTGGGGCCAAGTTACAGGCAGGGAGGGCTGTGGCCAAGATCCAGAAGCTGCCACTCCAGCCCCAGGACTCACCATGATGGGTCTGGAGTCATCATTCCTTGCACATTCCGATGTCTTTCCACCACATGACAAGAAGCAGCCAATCCAGCACCCAGCACCCACCGTCAGAGTCCTGGGGCCAAGTTACAGGCAGGGAGGACTGTGGCCAAGAGCCA
>QEPC01012585.1:1205034-1225117 GCA_003113815.1 Sphenodon punctatus | reverse complement strand
CACTCTCCCCCCTCCCCCCACCAGAGAAGTGTGGGGACAGAATGCAGCTGGGATGGACCAAGGCAGGGAGAGTGGACACACTTGGCTAGGAGATTCTGTAGAGCCAGCAAAGTGGCTCAGTCTGGGGGAGCACACTTGCTTCTTGGAGGCTCCCTCCCATTTTAATCCATAAAGCTTTTGCAGCTTGTTGACATATTTCCTACCTCATATTCTTTCCTCTCAAAATGGTCCGTCATTCCACTCACAGAGAGCCATCTTTCTATCCACTGTCTATCCATCTTTCTATCCACTGTATCTAGAAGCTTGCCTTCGGACGATTTGGAGCTGCCCCAGGATGATCCTGTACCTGACTACCTTTTGATCGGCTGCGGGAAATAGAGCCTATCGGTAATCACCCATCCCTTCTGAACAACGCTCGCCTGTCTCTTAGGATCGACTGTTCATGTTCACACATCCCTAAAGATGACATTCCGAATCCTCTCCACTTCACAGATTTGACCGATGGCACATGCATATCCAGTTGTGCAACCTGCATTCAATGCCTAGTTCCTTGAGGATTTCTGCTGTGATGACGTATGCTTGCCTTCTGATGATTTGGAGCTCGCCCCGGATGATCCCAATCCTAAAAGAATCTTAAACTCCTCCGACAGTCCAGGATCCTTGTTCTGTGGCTTTACCATAGGTTACCCCAAAAGTGCAAGGGAACTTCCACCCTCTCCAGCCAGCAGGCACCTGCCCCTGCCCAGCCCTCTTACCCCTGTCTGGAGACTATCGGAGGCTATTGGCGATCACCCGTCCCTTCGCAGCAACGCTCGCCTATCTCTTAGGATCAACTGTCTAAGAGATCCTTGGCCTATATGCTATCCGTGCCATAATGCCATGGCATAAAGAAACAGCTGCTGCTGCCAGACCTATATGCTTTCTGTGCCAAGTATTCTGTACCCAGGTTGCCAGAGAGCTCAAAGCCTGCCTCAGCCCGCCTTCCTGCCTCTCATGCCAAGGTGCCTGTCTGCCAAAGTAGGAGGTGGTTACTCTTCAGGTTATATACAGAGAGCAATGTTTGCTGTACTAAAAAAAACCTAAATTCTCCAGTCTAAGAAAGCAAATTCTGCAAGTTCACTGTAAGCAGAAAAGATTGCATGAATATGCATATAAATAAAATATGCAAATTTACTTCCCAGCATGCAGTCATCCATCAATAAAAACACTTCCTTCTCCCACAATCCTTCCCTCTTATACTACCTCAGCAACACACACAGGGGGGAAAAATTCATATACACTTCATATGCAAAAACTATGACAATAGCTCTTCCCCTTCCCTGAGATATCCCCAGCATTAAAATACATACCCCAGCAACACCCCTCTTCCCAACACATACAGGCTACCCTTCCCCACATATCCCAGCAACAACCCTTCCTACACACAAACTACACACAACTGCCCCATCCCCACCTGCTCTTGTAAGAAAGGAAGGGGGGGACCCTTCCCACTAGGGGTGGGAATTTTTGATCTCCCGGTATCTGATACTGCCGGTATTTGGCAGTATCAGGAATACCGGATAGATCCAATAATTCCCCATACCGGTGCCAGTTCCTGTACCGGATTTTTTTTACATTGTGGTCATTGAAATCAGTGGCTGCAATGTAAAATAAACAAACCAAAAAAAGAGTAAAACCTACTTTCCCTCCCCCTCCCAGGCTGCACAGGTGGAAGGGGGGACACCACCCACCCACCCTGAATTATTATTTTTTTTAAACTGGACCCGGGCTCCGGGCCACCACTGGCGGCCTGACAACAGCCAGCCAGAGCTATGGAGGCAGCTGAGCTCTCCTCTGGGAGCCCAGGCTGGCTGGCATCTGGCACTCCCGTAACCTAACACACACACCCCAGATCACCTTTTACCTGTGTGCTGTGCTGTGTGTGCTCCCTATGTGTGGTGGCAGTTGTGGTGGCAGCAGTGCAACATCTGTCTCTTATACACATCTAGATGTGTATAAGAGACAGTCTCAGGGCAGGGACCTGTGCCAGGCACATTCTTGGCACTATATAAATAATTTATAAAAATAATTCAGAGATAGTGTGTGGTTGCCATGTTAGTTCCATGTGAGACAAAATGGTTCGAATGATATATTTTATTGGACCAACTGTTGTTGGCAGAAATGACAAATCGCTGTGTACATCGACTGCAATTCTCTAAAAGTAGCATCATTAAGCTACTGGCAGTCAGTGTCCAGGACACCTGCTTCCCTGGGTGTGTCTAGTCAGTTTCCATCTATAGCATATGCCAATTTCATAACAGCAATCACTGGAGAAAACTTTGAGGAATTATGTGCTGCCAAGACACTGAATTCAATTATACATCTTAGTAAGTCATTACCCCACCTCTCTTTCATCACAAACACTAGCCTGTTGTAAATTGGAGGAGAATTACAATATGTTGCCAAGTGAAACATCCAAGGGGGACGAATGGGTATATCTCTGTAGTGCAAATTGAACTTTTTTTAAAAACTACTCAAAATGTTCAGATTTAAACTTTAAAAAAAGAAGAAAAGAGAAATGTTATTTGCAAAATACTTAAATGACACTTCATTTCTTCTTTGTCTGCAGTATAAGAAAACATCAATCCCATATAGCTTTAAAAAATCTGTTCGTAAAGGGATGTCATTTGGGGCAGCATGTTGGACATTTTCCACACAATTTCTTACCCTGGGTACAGCCAGACAAGCCTGGCCAGGCCCAATCCCTGTGTTTCCAAGGGGAGGCAATCGCAGCTGCCACACTTTGGGCTCATCGCGGAAAGCAGGGCAGACAGTCCACACATGCATCCCATGGGGAAATTGGGTGGGCGGGTTGCTGTCCGGTATGTGTGTGACCGAGGCACTGGCCACACAGGCGGATGCCCAACCCCACCCGCCCACTATCCCACCCCCAGCCGTGACATGGTTGTGTGGGAATGGCAACAGTGTGTGCCACTCAAATCCTGTGGCAGATCTTGCCCTGAGGTGGGGCAGACAGGAACCAGGCCCACAAGCAGCAGCGCGCTACTGTTTGGACAGTCTTACCCCACTTTGGGTATGGCAACTATGCCCTGCATCCTCAGCCTTTTTCAGAGGACAGAGACCATAACAGCCAGGTGCCCACCCCAAGGCAAGGTGAGCATCTGGCAGCTGCTGGGCACACAAGTCACTTGTGACAACAGTGCCCAAATTGGGGTAAGGCTGTCCCTCTGCCACGGTGCTCCCTACCAGCCTGGGGGCCACAATGGAGCCTTTCATGTGCAGAATGTGGTCCAAGGTATCATAATAGGGCACTGTCCTTGCTGCATGACCGGAAATCTCATTATTGTCCTTTATGTTCTTGTACTCCCTTTTTAATTCCTTTGCCTTGGACCTGCATTGTGTTGCCGATCTTTGGTATCCTGCCTCTTCCATTTCCCTGACAATCTGATCAAAGACGTGCTCATTCCTCTAGTTGGCTGGCAGGCCAGCTATATCTGGTTTTCTAGGGACCCCCAGATCTTCTGTGTCTCCTTGTAGGGATGAGCAAACACAGTTCGGAGTTTGGCCCGAACTCAGCCTGTTCAGACGACCGAACCTGAACATACAAAACCGAACACAATTCCAAACGTCGAAATGACTGAACACTTCAGTCAGTTCGGATTGCGTTCGGTTGAGTTCGGGTGGCTAAAACGTGGTCTACTGTCAGGTCACTGGAAGGCCAAACGTAGCAAGGAGGGGGAGTCATCTGACTCAGCTGAGGAGCAGACTTCCAGGCACCAGGGGTGGAGGGAGGAGACTGGCTTGGAGTAGCAGCCAGTCTGCCGAATCACCATCCCTTTTCACCTCAGACCACTGGCTTGGCAGTCTGCGACTGGCCACGGGCTAGGCTAANATGAGGCTTGGCAGGGTGGCTGGGGGGTGTCCCCCCTTCCACCCATGCAGCCTGGGAGGGGGAGGGGGGAGGTATTGGGGGGGTTCATTGATTTCAATGGGGACAGTTCCCCATTCAAATCAATGAAATAAAACTGGTACCAGTATACCAGATTTAATCCGGTAAACCGATTTTTTGTAAACCGGTAACCGGTAAAACCGGTATCCGGGTTTTTGCCCCAAGTGCCACCCCTACTTCTCACCATACACACAGGCTGCTGTAGGATGGCCACTGATGCGTCCCCACAGTACAGGACATGTGGTGGAGAGTATCAGTCTTGACAGGCCCTGACTGGAACCACTGCATAGCTGGGCTCTGCATCAGTCCCTGGTAGGGTGACAAGAGGTACTTTGGGGGGGGGGGTGGATCTGCCTTTGAAACTTACAAGCCCCAGCTGGGACCAGTAAAGATCTGGATTCTGTTGTGGTCCCAGTTGGGGTGGCACTGCTCCCCCGCCCCCACAGCACCTTTCAGCTAAGAGGCACTGTGGGGGGGAGCTGCCTTTTGAAACTTACAAGTCCCAGCTGGGACCTCTGCCCAGCTCTGCCATGCTGGGGAAGCAGAATTTGCAACTTACAAACCCCAACTGGGACTGCTGCAGAGCTGAGCTCCATCATGGTCCCGGCTGGGGCATGTCATTTTCAAAGGCCAGCAGTCATTTCCCCCTCCCAGCTGATAGGTGCTGTGAGGGGGAAGCAGTGGCCTTTGAAACTTACAAGCCCAGGCTGGGACAGCTGTGAACGCAGCTGTAGCTCAAGGATCCCTTCCCATTCATGGCCCTTGCACTTGCCTCTGAGTCCATGCTGCTGACACCACTGTACCTGCCGGGAAGTCATGAGATCATGACTTCTGGGGGGCAGGGTGTGAAAGTGGCCAGCGCTGGCAGCTGTATCTGGATAATACCAGAGAAAAATGCATCAAGGAATGGACAAGGGAAAAACCCTTCAAAAAACAGGACTGTCCAGTATAAAACTGGAACAATGACCACCCTAGTCTGCTGGGTTAGCAAAAATTTGAATTTTACTGAGTTAGTCCCAACAAAAATCCCTCCCATGCACACACGTACGCTGCTCCTTCGCCTCATGCCCCTGTGATAATCCCCTCTACACCACACACACAAGCTGCTATATTCCCCTCTCCCCCAAGCACCAAACAGAAATGGGGCTGGGCAACTGCTTCATTACAGCAGGGCCCCCTTCAAGCTGCTTCTTCTCAGTGGGAGAGAGAGGTAGTCTCTCATCTCTATACCATGTGCTGGCACTTTGGGGGGGGGGAAACAGCCCCCATCTCTAGGTGACTGGCTAAAACCATGAAGTGTCGGACATACAGATTTAGGAATAGGGCACAGGATTTACACACCCACACATACACACCCACAAAATGGAAACCATTCCTCAATTATGTATTTATTTATCATTTTTAAACATTTCTGAGTCGCCCTCCATACCTACAGTATCTCGGGGCGACGTACAATTTCATAAAAACAATCAATAAAAACATTTTAAAAACAACATGATAAATTTAAACTTAAAACAGGATTGGGAAACAGAGAAAATAAAACTAAAGGTAGGGGCGAGCCAACACCCTAGCCCACCCCCTCCCTCCTCCCCAAAGGCCTGGGCAAACAGCCAGGTTTTACAAGCCTGCCGGAATGTCAAAAGGCTTGGGGCCTTATGTGTTGCTAAACTCATTCATGCAACTTGAATGAAAACTTTTGTTATCTTGATTTTTCCACATTTAAAGCTCATATGTTTATATTTTCATACTTAGGTAAATTGAATCTGTTCAGAAAAATCTCAAACAAAAAAATACCCCCAAAAAGGGGGGGGAAGATCACATTCTCTTCTTATTTTATAACCACATCACCCAAATTATATCAATGGTGAAGCACATAACCACAGGCAGAATTCAGCCTATTATGTTTGCGTTGTGGTTAATTTTAGAGCTATGGTTTGCTTGGTTTTTTTAACCTCATTGTGTAGGTGCTATTGCTTTTTTGCTATCTCAAAGAAATATTCTGAACAAAAAAGGAAGCACCAGGTAGGAAATTCTCATTATAAATAGATCTATTGAATCCCCAAATATTATTATGTTTATGTCTGAAGGATTGAAATCAGTTTCTTTATAGTACTACATTCCTCTATAATTCAAAGTGCAAATAGGGCAAAGGGAGGGGGTGTCATTTCCTGCAGTACTCCCTTAATCTAGAGTTCCTGATTTTATTCTGAAGAACTCTTAACTATTACTACATGGCTGGGGGCTTGGGTGAGGGAAGGACAGGAGAAGGACTTCAGCACAGCAATTATTACGGTGCTGCATGTGAATGGAAGCAATTCTTTGTCCCCCTTTCCCCCCACCACCGGGAGCAGGAAACAGCCAGCAATAGTCTAAACCAAAGGGAACATGGAAAGGCAGGGTCTGGGCAGACTGGTGTCATCGAAAGAGCCCTGAACTCCCTCCCCTAAGCTTCTCCTTGGACAGAGAGCTCATGACCAGGCACTGGGTGCAGGGAAAGAAGAACTACGTGCTGCTGGTTCCCAAAAAACAATGCAGGATGAAGAGACCGAGGTGTGGGGAAGGCAAAGCTTTTTCCTTCCTGGAAGTAAATGCTTTCCATAAAAAGCAAATACTTTTTCCAAGCCAGGTGCACTCAGCATGTGCTTGGAAAGGGTGAAAGCACTAGGGCACAAAATGCTAGTGCCCTTATTATTTCTCTTATTATTCTTCTCTCTGCCCTTTATTTTTTTTCCCCTTTCCCCAAGCTAATGAGTTTAAAGTGAGTCTAAACACTCCTTAATTCAGAGCAACCACCACCACTTTTAAGCAGTTCGGCTCCCAAGCCAAGGGAGAGAGCAGCAAGTCATTTGGGTAGCTGAGCTGCTGTGCTAGCACCTCAGAAGGCAGTAGTTGAAACAGACTGGTCTCAAGCGGACACACTGTAGTAACTTGCTAAAGAGGTGATAAAAGGGCTGGGAACAGCTACAAAGGATCTGGTGCCTGAGGCTAGAGTGAACTGTGACTGTCAGAGGGCCATGTTGATTGATTGGGAGATAAGTGAAAGTCAGTCGAAAGGAACAGGTTATGACAATGCAGAGGTGCTGCTTCAGACTATTTAAGAGGGTATGTGAAAGGACAATTGTTATGGCTGCTTTTGTTTTATGTGCTGAACACATTTTCTGAAGGACAATTGTAGGTCTAATGTAGGTCTAATGCAGGGGTGGGGCAGCTTTTCCCTCCCGGGGGCCACTTTGAAAGCTTGCACAAGCTCCAAAGGCCACACAGAAGTTGGGGCGGGGGTGCTTAAGGGATGCACTCAAGGAAAGGAGAGCCCAAATCATGGATCTGTGCCATGGAGCTGTATCCTATCCTTGTTTGCATGCCCTCATCTCTGCTCCCTTCCCTTGAGCTCATTTATTCAGTGATCGGAGGTAAGAACTAGATCCAAGGGCCAGATCCAAGAAGCAGAAAGGGGCCATATAAAAACTTGCCATGGGCCACATTTGGCCCTTAGGCCTGAGGCTCCTCACCCCTGGTCTAATGTATTAAATGATATTGTGCTTTCCACTGTGCTGACATCACATCAGAAATCTTTTCTCTGAAACCAAGTACAGCAGGGCAAGGTCTGCTCATTTTTGACAGGTCATGTCTTTGCCCCCTCCCTAGCAAAGATCCACAGTTTCCCTCTAAAAAGCATTTCTATATCGTAGCACCCCCCTCCCCATATCTGGTTTAACTGTCAAGCAAACTAGGGAGTCTTCACTTATCACAGCACAGTTCACTGCCTCATAAGGTGGCCATACCTCCCCTTTAAAAGAGGGCACTTATGAAAAATACATGTTGCGGGGCTGCATTGGTTCCAGTGCAGCCCTGCACCATGTATTTTTCATGTGTCCTCTTTTAAAGGGGAGGTATGGCCACCCTACTGCCTCATCAATATTCCTACCAGCTGCCAGAAGAACGGTTTCTGCTGGATCATTTGATTACTATTTGAATGTAGTACAAATTACTGTTTGTAATCTGAAATTATAAATTTCCCCCAAGCACTGAAAGGCTGAGTCCAGGGGACAATGCACCTAAGGAGTGCACCCCTTAAGCATCCCCACCCCCAACTTGGAGGTGCTTAAGGGGTGCACTCACAAAGAGGAGGGTTCCGATCATGGATCTGTCTCCTCTCCTTGTCTGCAGGCCTTAATCTCTGCTCCCTTCCCTGGTGCTTAAGGAACATGTGCCTGGGGGGAAATAGTAATGAAATGATCCACACTGGATGGTAAAACACTCTGAACACTGCAATTGCTATGGAAATCATAAATACTAATCACTATTCATCCCATTACAGAATGGGAGAGTTGGAAGGGACCAACCAACCCCTGGCTTCAAAGCAGTATACTATAAGCCAGGGGTGAGGAACCTTTCCCCTCCCAGGGGACACTTTGGAAAGTAGTACAAGCTCCGAGGGCCAGACAGAAGTTGTAGGTGGAGGTGCTTAATGGCTGCTCTCAGGAAGAGAAGGGGGTGGTTGGGGGAGGATGGGGAAGAGAGGAATATATTGAGGGCCTGGGGATGAGAGGGAACGGTGTTTGGGGTGCGTAGGGTGTGCAGGGGTTAATGTGGGAAACAGGTGGGGGTCTGGGGGTTAATGGGGGAGAGGGGTTGTGACTGAAGTAACTAATACAGTTCATTCATTCGATGCTGCTCTGTGCCTCATATTCCCCTTATGTATAATGGGGATCATGCTACCTTTCTTGTGAAGCAGGCAATTCTTGGTAGCAGTGTCTCATTGATAGCTTCCCAGTCAGTCCCTCCCAGACATTACCTTTGTTCCCTAGATCCTCCCAAACTGGTCCCTCATCGCCTCTCAAGTTTCTCAACTAGCTCCTCCAAGGTAGTCCCTCCACTCCCTAGTTCTCTCTGAGCCACCACCTCCCAGACACTTCCCTCACTAGGAATGACAGGGTGCTATATGGAGTAGATGGAATAACAAATGGGAAACTATGAGGAGCAGGTGCATTGATAAGTAGAGTGCACTGTGACAGAATGACAAATAGGGTTTATATGGGGAACAACTAACATGTCAACAGAGTGCTATGGGGAACAGATGAATGACAAACAAGGAAGCAGCCACAGTAACAACAGGGAGCAGAGTGAATGCTCATAGAGTCCTAAGTGGAATAGGTAGAATGACAAAAAGGGCACAACAATGAATGACAAGCATGGGGAGTATGTGGAAGAACAGGGCACTATGTAAAACACACAGAATGGCAAAGAGGGCTTAAGCCTGTCTTCCTACTTCTTTGGTCAGGGAGCAGGAAAGGGTTAAGTCTGCTGCTGTGCATTCACCACACAGCTGAGATGGGTTCAGGGCTAGCCAACTTCCCTTAAAGTGGGGCGAGGGGACAGTGTGGTATGTATACCACTCTGGCAACAGTGTACTCCATCTAGATTCCATGTACTCCACCTGAGGGCATTTTCAGATGGACTTTTATCCTGGACTAACTGCGTTAAGCCCAGGACAGGCTGTCCATCTGAATGCTGTCAAAAGTGCTTATTAGCCTGAACTAACAAAAATACCAGGGTGTTATAAAACCCCATTTGCTGGGGTTTATAACAACCGATTGTTAAACTAGTCTGGACTGTCTGAACAACTATCCCATACTTAGTGCCACAGAGTCCAATGGCAAGACAGATGCTCTAGACATTTTTTGCCTCTATGGTATCTAGGGGCACATAACTGTGGAGCGATCATATTACCTCCATCATCCTTCAACAATGCATTGCAGAGCACCAAGTTTAATACCCTGAGGGTTGAGTTTCCAGTTTCTTCAACTCAGAAATATGAAGAAAATCAGATTTTCTTCAATCCCAGAAATCAGTGCACTGAGCACAGATGAAAAGCACCATGGGATTGAAATTCAGCCCAGAGACTCTAAGCACCATGCTAACAGCAATGTTCTGTTCACATGGCTATCCTGGACTTAATTCATCCCCATCTATAAAGTCCGTCTAAACAGGTACCACTTTGTAAGCACGGACTAATAAGCACTGGAGTTTACTCTAACTAGTTCGGGCTAGTTTTTCCATCTGAAAATGCCCTAAACCATACACTGCCTATGGGAGGGGGGGGGGAGTGGAGAAGCCTACAGAGGGGATTTTGGATGCTAGGTATGGGCAAGTGGAGAAGGCTGCAGAGGCACTGTTAGGTGCCCCACTGGGGGTGCCCCACAGTGATTTCAGTAAAAGCTTAGTTTGCACTCAATTTTAACTTGGCATTGTCTCATTGCTCATGTGGTTAAAATTTGACTATGTGAATAATTTTATTTTGGAGGGAACAGTGTTGAGTTTGTAAAGAGTGTAAGTCAAGTTTATATTCAGCTTGAAATCAGTGCATTTAGGCCAACTCAGGCTGTAAAGGGGAGATTTGTGTGCTGGACAGGTGAGGAAGCTGGAGGCTACAGCTCATGATACACTGCAGCTGGGCAAGGAGTTCAAATTCCCACCTCCCTCCATTTTCACATTGGCTCACATTCCTCCAGAGCTATAAAGAGAGCGAGCAGCTCTACTGCCAGCAATCCCTTGGTATCTTGAACACACCTGGCTTGGCAAACTGTTTTGTTTTGTTTTTGATACTGTGAAGACCTGCACAAAGGCATGGTCAAGTCAGCAGGGCTTGCAGACTTGTGACGATTGGGATAAAACTGTGAGGATTTCAAATCCTGAGACTTGACTATATGTCTTCTAACTTAGTCACAATTGTTGAAAAAGCAAAAATTGTGACTCTTTACGTAAAATTATTGGACTTTCAAATCCAATTTCACTATTAGGATGCTAATGTAACTCATGATGGTAGTACAACAGGAGGAGGAATGTAGTCCATAGCACTGCCAAAAAGCCAGGAAATTTATTCACAAAAAACCTCTGGCTTAAGAGAGGAGTTAAGGCTGGCACAAATTCAACTATGCTCCAAAAAACATGGAAATTGAGAATTAAGGCTCAAGCCTTAACTTGCAAACTATTTGTGTTTCCTCCATGTAATCCATAGCACTGCCAAAAAGCAAGGAAGCAGGCAGCTGAGGGGCAGATATTTGAGAACAAGGCCGACAAATGAGTAACACATATCCATCCTCTCACCTTAACTTGCATACCATGTAAATGCAGTTTCATGTCAATGTAGACTCCATGCACCCACAGTTCTCCGCTGCAGGATGGATGCAACATTAACATGGCTCCCCCTTAATCCCCTTCCTTGAATAGAAGGGGCGGGGCAGTTTGGGAGGCAAACAGAGTTGAAGGAATGTCTGGCCAACAGCAAGAAAGAATAACCCCTAACAATCTGTTATTTGACTGGTTGCAGGTCTTTTGGTTTCTGGAATTCAACATCTGGATTCCTACATCCCTGGTATCCATTCAACCTGCACCATGTTGAGTCCAACCTGCACAGCAAGAAGGGAAACTGTGTATACAGGGAGTCTAATTTGGAAGCGAGTACAATAGTGCATAACATGGCATGAGATTGCATTTACATGGCATGCAAGTTAAGGCGAGAGGATAGATATGTGGTACTCATCTGTCAGCCTTGTTATCAAATACCTGCCACTCAGTTGTCTGCTTTCTTGCCTTTGGCAGTGCTACAGCCTACATGGAGGAAACACAAATGGTTTGTAAGCGAAGGCTCGAGGCTTAATTCACAGTTTCCATGCTTTTTGGAGCATAGTTGAATTTGTGTGAGCCTTAACTCCTCTCTTAAACCAAAGGTTTTTTTAAAAATAAATCATTATGTTTAGTTTAAGTCTGAGGGATTGAAATCAGTTTCTTTACAGTATTACAGTCGTCTATAATTCAAAGTGCAAATAGGACAAAGGGAAGGGGTGTCATTTCCTGCAGTACTCCCTTAATCTAGAGTGCCTGATTTTATTTTGAAGAACTCTTAACTATTACTACCAAGAACGACACTGAATTTGCCAAGGTGAAATTTCTAAGGCAACTCACCTGTTTTGATTTGCAAGCCATCTGCAGGGGAAATTTCCAGCATTGGCTCTTAGTGTTGTCTAGCCCAAATTCCCCTATATTCAGAAAATACAAAAGTATTGTATTGTAAATGGAAAGGGAGGGGGCAGGGTAAGGGCAGGTTAGGGAGGGGCATTAGTTTAATCCCTGGCTTGGAACAGGAGATAGTTGCTGTATTTGGTGACATCTCGTGTCAGAGCATAGCCAAGATTTGAAATTAAATCTGCAGTACTCTTTATGTTTAACAAAAAATATTCTAAAGAATACTCGCTCTTCAAGAACTTTCTCTCTTCAAACTAAGAACTTAGTGTAAACATTTGGAAACATGTCCATTGTGCCTGAGGTAATGGAAATTAAACTCTGCTACTTTGGCAAGAAGCGGTTCAGTGAGAGATACCATTCTCTTCCATTGCTTGTTCTCCCTGTTCTCTTTAGTATGGGGTAGCCAAGCCAACAATTGCCAACATCAAACACCCCATACAAGAAAAGGCTGAGAGGCAATAATTCAGGAAGTGGCTTGAAATGCGACATCTGTCGTTGAGCCTAAACTATGCCAGTTTAGTGCCCTTTACTCCAAAAGAATATACAATTCTCTCTGTTGATCATCCTGAACCTAACTCTGAAAAGGGCTTGAATATTTTATCCAGAAATGTACAAGAAAAACAAAGCTGTCTGCCTTCTACCATTCATAGAATCGCAGACCAGGAAGGAACCACAACGGTTATCTAGTCCAGCCTTCTACCATTAATCTGGCTCCACAGTAACCGCACTATCCCTAAAAATGTCTGTCTAAGGATTCCAGTGATGGGGCCTCTACTATCTTGCTTGGCAAATTATTCCACTGCCTAACTGTCCTGGAAGTTAGAATATTCTTCCTAATATTTCACTTAAACCTTTTCCCCTTTAACTTAAGCCCATTATAACCCTCTGTGACCAGAGAGAACAACAGGGCACCATTTTGTCTTTTGCATATTTGAAATTATAATGAATCATGCCCCACATTAATCTTTTTTTCTAGGATAAACATTCCCAGTTCTTTCTATTCCATTACTTTGTAAAGCACCAGGTACATTGCTTGCACTATATAAATGCTTGCTAATAATAACAATAAATAATCTCTCTTAATAGATCTTTTCCTCTTCCTCCTTTATCATTCCTGTTGCTCTCCTCTGAACCCTCTCCAGTTTGTCCATATCCAGGTCAAGCCTTATTCAGGGGTAGAAGGCATGGTGGCCCTGGGCCCAGTGTGGGAAAGGTACCTGCAAAAAGTCCTTGTCCCCTCTCTTCTACTGGCAGCCCCAGGCAGAGAGGTGCTGTGCACTGTGGCTAGTCTCCACAGGAGGGATAGAAGAAGGGATGCTTTTGGAAGGAAGGATGGGGTGCTGCTGTGTCCCAGTGCAGCTCCAGCACAGCCACTTATATGGGTCCTCACTCTGCCTGCCCAAATCCCATCCCTCTTCCCCTATCCTGGAACCTGTCCCTAGCCCCACCCTCTATCGGGCTGGCCCTGTCCGGATGCTTCTTAAAGCGACGCACCTAACACTGGATGCTGTGCTCTAGGTGCGACCTGGTCACAACTGAGTAGAGAGGAACAGTCAGTCACTTCCTTGTCTTACAAACAATACTTCTGTTAATGCTACTCAAATGCCCACTAATGACTCCACACAAGTCCCAGATGGAAGCTAACTCTGTCAGTTCAATAAAACCAAATACAGAACTTTTCTTCTGCAGATCTTCACAAAAAAGGGTATTGTCGACTATTTTTAGTGATGGGGAAATGGCGGCACTGGCAGCTACAGGACTTGCCCATAGTAACCTAAAAGTCAGTGGCCAGGCTAAAACAAGCAGCAAAATGTTTACTTGTGAGTAATTTTGCCATATCAGGAACCAGGATCGATTTCCCGATACTGATGCAATTTCTCAATTCTCACAATACCATCCCAAGTTACTCACCTTCTGCTTACCATTTACCACATACTATATACTACGTATCGCTCATTTACCACTTAATGCATTGCCAAGGGTACCGTTTTACTTACAGGTTTGTTGTTTCCACATCTCTGAGCCAATCACTGCAGAAGCAGTGCACTTTAACTCTTCCCTAGTGTCCTTTAACCTCCACTCCAGTGCCTCGATTCAGAATTGTTGTTGTATGTTATTCCCTTTGCTTTGAACCAATCTGCAGCTGGTAGGAGTTTAGTAAAGAGATCTGCATACCAGCCAATGAGTGCCAATGAAATACAAAGGAAAATGAAGTGAAAGAAATGCAGTATTTTGTTGGTATTACCTCTTGGGATTTGAAATGGATGGCAAAGCAGTAAATAGGATCCCGGTAAACAGAACATTGGGAAACTGAGAAATGAAATGTCAGCCAAGACACTGTCAAGAACCAAGAGGTTCTCGATTTGACCAAGATGGTATCGGGAACTGGGCTTGCAATGAGATTTCCCATTTTAACAAAATCTCATTTCAGTCCTACTGATAACGCAACCCAGGTCTCCTGATTCCAAGTCAATGAATCACACTTGGATGCCATTTATGACTTTGCAAAGGAAGCTTGGGCTCAGAGCAGGGGCGGACGCTCCCCCAGGATGTTGGGGCAGGTACCCCCCAAGTCCCTCAGGGGTCCCCCCATGGGCCCATGCTTGCTGGGGAGCCAGAAGCTCCTCCTCAGCTGATCCAGAGGCAGTGCAGTCAATTTCCTCGCTTGTCCCAGGCTTTGATTACATTGTAACTCTCCTCCTAGAGAGCAGGATGAGTCATATGTAAATAAACAGAACTCTGCAAGGGGAGGAGGGGGGGGAGTCAATCATCCTCCTCGTGCTGGGCTGCTCCCCCCTCCCTCTAGCTTTCCACTCACTGGCCAGAGAGCTAAAGGGAGGCGGGGACTTAGAGAATGTCTCCCAAGCCTTCAGGAAGCATGCGCTGGGCATCAACCCAGAAACGCACTGCTTTCTGGGGGATTGGGGAGGGAGTGGGGGAGGTGCCATATGCTCCTTGGCTGGGTTCCTATGGAGAGACCCAGCCAATCAGCAAGGCTTAGGGGCATGCCTGGGCGCCTTTTCAAAATGCTCTGGCCACCTCATTTTCTCCCCCTGGCCCCTCCTCTACCAGAGTGGGAGGAGGGAGGGAAAGAGCTGACTCTTCCCTGCTTCTCCGTCTAGGCTCACTAGAGGGGAAGGGGAAGAGATGAGAGTCAGACTAGAGAGTGAACAAGAGGTCTCATCCTTTCAGAAACCTGGTAAGTTTTGGAAAAAAAATCCCCTGATCTCCTGTGCATTGTTTGTGCTTTTAATCTTCTGTCCTCTTCAATTCCTCTCCACGGGGGGAGGCTGTAGGTACAATGGATGGCTGGGGTGGAGAGAGATTGGGGGTGTGGGACTGGAGAGGGTGTGTGTGGGAGTTTGGGGTGCAGGTAGGGGGTGCTTAGGGTAGCTGTGCTGAGGGGACTGGGGTGCAGGGAGGCCATGCTCGGGTTTTGGGTGCAGGGAGTCGATACTGGGGGTGACTGTGCTGGGGGATGGAGGGGTTTGGGGTGCAGGGAGGTAATGTTGGGGATGATTGTTGGGGGTTGAGGGGATTGGATGCAGAGAGGTGATGCGATGGGTGGCTGTGCTGGGGAATGAGGGTTTTGGGGTGCAGGGAGGTGATGTTGGGGATGATTGTTGGGGGTTGAGGGGATTGGATGCAGAGAGGTGATGCGATGGGTAGCTGTGCTGGGGAATGAGGGTTTTGGGGTGCAGGGAGGTGATGTTGGGGATGATTGTTGGGGGTTGAGGGGATTGGATGCAGAGAGGTGATGCGATGGGTAGCTGTGCTGGGGAATGAGGGTTTTGGGGTGCAGGGAGGTGATGTTGGGGATGATTGTTGGGGGTTGAGGGGATTGGATGCAGAGAGGTGATGCGATGGGTAGCTGTGCTGGGGAATGAGGGTTTTGGGGTGCAGGGAGATGGTGCTGGATTGACTGTACTGGGCAGCTGTGGGGTTTGGGGTGCAGGGAGGTGATGCTGGGGGTGCTTCGGGTAGTTGTGCTGGGGTGCTGAGGGGTTTGGAGTGTAGGGAGCTGATTCTGGGGGTGACTGTGCTGGAGTTGAGGTGTTTGTGGTGCAGGGAGGTGATGCTGTGGGTGGCTGTGCTGGGGGATGAGGGTTTTGGGGTGCAGGGAGGTGGTGCTAGCTGTACTGGGGGGCTGTTGGGTTTTGGGTGCAGGGAGGTAATGGGGACACACAGGGGGTTAACTGGGGAGTGGGGTCAGTTGGGGACACATGGGGGGGTTCACTGGGGAGTGGGGTCAGTTGGGCACACATGGGGAGGGGACACACTGGGGAGTAGGGGCCACTTGGGGACATGGTGGGGTCACTTCGGGACATGGTGGGGGAGTTGGAATGTGGGTTTTGTTCACTTGATGACATGGAGTGTTTGTTTTGCTGCTGTCTTTGGGGGTCCCTGGATGCCTTTCTAGGTTTTGAACCTGGGCAGGCTTGTGCAAATGGTTTGAGTGTGCAGCTTTGCTGAAACTGATGTTTTAAGCTATGAGTATATGCTGCCTGCATAAATTAAGGTGACTCATTGTTTTTCTTACATCATTTTGCTTAGTGTTTTATGAGGATTAAAATGATACCAAAGCTGTTTTGTTGTGGCCCTGAGGTTCTGTATGCATTAAACATGTGATCAGGGTTTTTTATCCTGCTTTGGCACTGTCACTGTTGGACAGAGCAAGTGTCATCCTACTGGAGTCCCATCCACTGAATGGATGAGCTGCTAGTAGAAGGGTTCTATCTGTTTCCAAGGGGCAGGGTTTTACTCAGCAGCAAGTAGGGATGGGCGAACAGATCGTGGTTCGGGTTCGGCCGTTCGGTTCAGTCCGATTCGGCCATTTGGTTCGGTCGCCGTGATTGGGTTTGGCCATTCGGTTTGGTCGTGTTCGGTTCAGTTCAGGCTTTCAGAAAAAGGCTCTATGTGCGAGGAATGATGGCCCCAGACCCATGATGGTGGGTCCTGGGACTAGAGTGGCAGGTTCTAGATATTGGCCACAGCCCTCCCTGCCTGTAACTTGGCCCCAGAACCCTGATGGCAGACCCTGGGGCTGGAGTGGCTGTTTCTTGGCGCGGTGGAACGAAGGCTCTCTGTACGAGGAATTATGGCCCCAGACCCATGACGGTGGACATAAATAAATAAATAAAAAATTGTCCTACAAACACACTGTATCTCTATCTATCTATAACTAAGCTAACTACTATGTATCTATCTATCTATACAATATTACACAGGGGGAAACACAAAAAACACAGGGAGGGGTACAAAACTGAAATGAAAATCAATCTAATAATAATCCTACTCTAAATAAATCCAAAACTTAAAACAGGGGAAGGGAATCAGGGATGGAATAAGAGGGAGAGGGAAAGGATTCAATGGAGGGGGGAGGGAGGAAGGAAGATTGAACACAGGGAACACAGGGAGGGGTAAAAACAAAATATAACACCTAAATCTATCTAATATAATCTAAATAAATGATAATATGGAGGTAAATGGGTTGGATGGGTGAAATAGGAGGAGGATGGCAATGGATTAGGAATAGGAAGGAACAAAAACTGCTGGGAGCGAGGGAGCCTTCTGAAACGCCTGCTGTTCAGGAACAGTGACTAGCTCAGAAGGTGTTGGGAAGCGGGGAGGCAATCAGTTTTGTTTCTTGCTGCGCCTGCCTCACCGCAAGCCCCATTGGCTCCGTGCAGCCTAGCCCGTGGCTAATCACAGACTGTGAATCCAGTGGTCTGAGGCAAAAAGGGATGGTGTTTGGGCAGTCTGACTGCTACTCCAAGCCTCTCCACCCCTGTTGCCTGGAAGTCTGCTCCTCAGCTGACTCCCCCTCCCTGTCATGTTTTGCCTTCCAGTGACACGTTTTTGCCACCCGAACGCGATCCAAACTGTTCGAACTGTTCTGTCATTTCGACATTCGGAATCCAGTTCAGTTCGGTCAGTTTGGGTTCGGGTTCAGTCTTATGAACATGCCGAGTTCGGGCCGAACTCTGAACTTCGTTCCCCTATCCCTAGGAGCAAGGAGTTCCCAGTGTTAACTAATGTTCTGTCCATCAGATATTAACGCTGATAACTCCTAGTTACTGGATTTTTGGAGGCTCTGCCTACAATGGACAAGCTCCACCCTAGAGCTCTGCCAGCTATAAGGTTCTGCCGGCCTTACTCTCCCACCAACCTCAAAACCCACCAGCCGCCAGTGGCTCAGAGGAGCTGTATGGGGTGATTAGAAAGTCTTTTGATTAGAAATCTGCTTTACTACTTGGTCTTGCAGCCTGGCCAACCTCACTGTTGACATTTCCTGATCACAGGAAATGTGTATTTCCTGTGACTTGCATATGAAACAGCTAGAATAAGAGTTTTTCAAATGGATCTTTCCAGACAGTTAACACTTAGCATAAGCATGTTTTTCCTCCATGAGATGACTAATGTCTCTCACTGAACACACAGATGATTATGATCCAGTTTAGTAAACATCTTGGAGAGATAAATATTTCCTTTTGCTACTCTAATATTACACATTTTCATTTTACAAATAGTTACATGGCTGCCTTATGTATATGAAAAATGTAATAAATGTAGCCCTTTGAAGCCTGTGTAGCTTTTAAAAATCTAACTGACTTATTAAGACTAATCAATACCTTCCAGAAGTGATGTTTTGGGGCTATTAGATTACATCTAATTGAAACAACTATCATCAGTTGGCAGCCAGTTCTGCAGGACTCCGTATGCTGGAATTCTTAGAGCAAAACTTTTTTACTCAGCCTCAGGCACCAAATAGAAGGCACCAAACACAGCACTTATCGCTGTGTGATTGATGCGCAAGAGCTCACTGTTATAACTCAGTAGACAGCTGGAGTGTATTCATTCCTCTATGACCGTAATTTATCTATAAAAAGAAATTATCTAGACAGTGTGCTTTCCACCCACCATCACCTTCACAACATGTAGTTACGTTATGCCAATAAGATCTAAATCTTTACTTTTTGTAAGGCTAATAAAAGTAACCCATTGTAACAATCTTTGCTGCTCTCCAGTCCATCTTCAGACAGTGTGGATCGACCAGAGCAGAAGAGATCCAATGAAAGAGAGTAAGATGAAATAACTCAATCCTGTAAATACCAAAAGCACCAAATCTGTGCAAGGGTCAGTTTACACAATAAGCCAAGCATCTCAGGCTTGTTACAGTAAGTTTTGTCATAAGTTATTGTGACAAATATCTTAACAATAAGTTATTGTGAAACAATAAATTTTGTCACAAGTGACCTGGTATATAACTTATAACAAAGTTATAACAAAATATATGTTACTTATAACTTATAACAAAATAACTTATAACAAAATTAATGTGTCATTTATTGTGACACAATACATTTTGTCACAATAAGCGACCTGGTATATAACTTATGACAAAACTTATTTGTTATAAGTTATTGTGATAAATAACTTACTAATAAGTTATTGTGACACAACACATTTTGTCACAATTAGTGACCTGGTAGGGAGAGATTCCCCCACAAAACCCCACTGACTTACAATGAAGGTGCATTTCTACATCCATCAGCTCCCATTAACTTTAATGGATGGGGAATTATATCCTGTCAGGCACCAAGAGTCTCGAACCCCGGCCTCTGAGCAGATGGAGCCAAGACCCTACCACTTGCAACACCACGATCTGAGACCAGACCAGCTAACTACGTCAGACAAAGCACAATCCAGCATGTTACCTGAAATGGTCAGTTGAGCAGGAAGCTGTTGTTCATTGGTTCTCTTCTAGAATATATTTCTTCTTCCTGCCACTGCACTCTGTGACCACACCAGATTGGTCACAGACTGCTAGGCAAACACACACACACACACACACACACACACAGAGAGAGACTCCCAGCCTACCTGCTCTTCTGCCGCGCCTGCCTTCCCAGCCAACTCCCTCAAAGAGTAAGGGGGCTACTGTCAATCAAATGTGTCACGCGACCGGAAGTCCCGCCCCCTGTCAGTGTTCCTTGTCCCCGGAAGTCCCTCCCTTGGCAGGCGGATGTGACGTAGGGGGAAATGACGTGGGTAAGGCGACCCCCTGAGCAGGCGGATGTGACGTAGGGGGAAATGACGTGGGTAAGG
>QEPC01012585.1:1189852-1202609 GCA_003113815.1 Sphenodon punctatus | reverse complement strand
GCAGGCGGATGTGACGTAGGGGGAAATGACGTGGGTAAGGCGACCCCCTGAGCAGGCGGATGTGACGTAGGGGGAAATGACGTGGGTAAGGTGACCCGCTGAGCATGCGGATGTGATGTAGGGGGAAATGACATGGGTAAGGCGACCCCCTGAGCAGGCAGCTGTAACGTAGGGGGGTAAATGACATGTCTCTCCAGGATAGGCCAGGGGTAGGTTGACTTGCAGAAATGGGGATCGCGTGACAGAGCTGAGCCAATAGGGGAGTGTTTTGCCAGTCCTGGTGGCAGTGTGGGTAACCATGTGAGGGCGCAAAGCCAATCAGAACCATTTCCAGGGTATGAATGTTGGGGGAGCCATTTTGTGAGCCCTCAAACAAAACTTTATACAAAAAAAAATGGCTGCACCCTTTCAGCTTATAAGAAAGGCCTGTAGTGTATTAAAACCCAAAGAAACTCCACAAAAGGCAGATGAAGCTATGGACACGCACCAGCCCCTTGAACCCATGGTAAGGCTAAAGAAAAACACCAGAGGTTTTTTATTTGAAGGAAAAAAGAGAGAGTTTAATGTTTCTTTTATTTTAACAGGTAGAGGACGTTGTGAGGGCTTTTGAAAACTTGAAGTTGGAAGATAATGTGGGCATAAACATATCCTGTGTCTCCTGCATTTGCAACTGTTTAAGAGGATGCGAACTGATGGATTGGTGTAAAAAGAATCTACCAGCACCAGAAGAATAAAAGCTTTATATGAAATGTCATTTGGTGTCGTTGTTGTTTTTTGGGCATGAATAGCTGGAAGCATGGCAACGCATGAGGCTCTGTTAAAAAAGATCTATTACACACCAGGAGAGGCGGGAAGCTTTGGAGGTGTGGATCCTCTTTTTCAGGCCGCTAAAAAGTAGAGTAATACCATATCTCAGAAAGAGGTGATTTCATGGCTTTCAGACCAAGATGCGTATACCCTGCACAAGCCTGCACAAAAGTGTTTTAAAAGAAACAAAACAATTGTGTCGGGGTGGATGCACAATGGCAGGCTGATTTGGCTGATATGCAGCACCTTTCTACCTATAACAACGGTTTCAGGTATATCTTGACTGTCATAGACATCCTGTCTAAGTATGCCTGGGCCTTAGGTTTGAAAAACAAGACAGGAGATGAAGTGGCTAGGGCCTTTGGAGTCATATTCAGGGAAGGGAGGATACCCCAAAAATTACAAACAGATCAGGGGAAAGAATTTTTAAATAAGACATTCCAGAAATTGCTCAGACAGCATGGGGTGCATCACTTTGTAACCAATAGCCATGTCAAGGCGGGGGTGGTGGAGCGTTTTAACAGAACTTTAAAAACAAAGATGTGGAGATATTTCACAGCTCGCAATACCTTTCGCTATATTGACGCGTTACCTCAGTTCATAAAGAGCTATAATCACAGCTACCATAGGGCCATACATATCAGACCTGTAGACGTGAACTCTAGAAATGCTCTGAAGGTGTGGAAAATGCTTTATAGGGACAACCAGAGGATAAGAAAGGAGGTACCCTCATTTAGAAAAGGGGACCACGTGAGGATCTCCAAGTACAAAGGGAAATTTGAGAAAGATTATGAGCAAACCTTTACAGGGGAAATATTCCTAGTGGATGACGTCCTTACCAAGGCACGTTGGCTTGTGTACAGACTGAGGGATTATGAAGGCAAAGAGATCCTTGGCACCTTCTATCCTGAAGAGCTTCAAAAAGTCAACCCTAAACAGGAAAAGTTGTACAGAATTGAGAAGGTGTTAGCCACAAAGGAGAAGGGGCGAAACAAGCAGTGTTTGGTAAAGTGGCTAGGCTGGCCTTCTAAATTTAACAGTGTGTAAGAGCCTCAGAGGTCACTGAAGCTTAATCATCATGGAGGAAGGGGGGTTTCACATCACTTTACCGAGCAACGCCTGTACCAGCGCTTTTCCACAAAACACCAGTTCTAATTTTACCATACAGCTAGTCAGGCCCTTGGACCTTCCAGGTGCCTGGGATGTGGGCCTGGCTGAAATACAATACACCCACAGTTGGGACAACGTCGCAACACCCACCGTTTATGAAATCAGCCATGGACCTGCAAAGTGGCGTTACACCCTCACCCCCGGCTATTATTCAAGCATTGCAGAACTACTGGATCAAATGAACAACCAGATACCCAGCGGTACTGACCCACCTCCTGTAGCCCTGAGGTTTGACCCTGTGGGAAGAAAAGTTAGAGTGGAGACCACTGATACACACAGGGTCCTTCTCCGAGGGGTTGAAGCCCCTAACACAGGCAGGCCAGCTGATTTATACAGGTTCCTAGCCCGTGGGGCTCTAGCCCATATAATAGGGGCATCGCCAGGTTTAACAAGCCAGCAATTTCCCCACGCTGCAGACATTACGGGGGGTTTCAACTCTCTGTACCTGTACACGGACATTGTAGAGCACCAGTTTGTGGGGGATTTCTCAGTGCCATTATTGCGCTGTGTTCCTGTGTGGGGGAGCAGCAATGAGTTTGTCACCAACACCTATGACAAGTCTCACTACATACCGATCAGTAAGCACCACATTGACACTATCACCATTGAAATAAAGACAGATCAGGATGAGCACCTATCATTTCGCTTTGGAAAGGTGGTTGTGAAACTACACATACGCCCTCAGAGAGCAGTGGGGTTTTAAGATGGTGACTGTAAAAAATTACAGGGACCCCAGGGTCTATGCAAACTATTACAAGGCGCAGGCCAGTTACGGCCTCCTGGGATTTCAAGGGGCCCCTGTGATGTATGGCGCAGGCATTGGGGGGATATTTTGCAGTCTCTTTCGAAAAGCTATTCCTCTGTTAAGAAGGGTTTTCAGTTGATTAAACCCCACGCCAAAACAGCCGCCCAAAATATAGCCAAGGACGTGTTGGGGCATGTCTCTTGTACAGTTCTGGAGAAAATCACCCCCTCTGATAAGCTGGAGGGTTCCGGGCTTCTGTATATACAGAGAAAAAGAGGAGCTAAGAGAAAGTCTCCACAGACACCGCAAGTGGGGCCCCCTCAACCCCATAAAAGGAAGGCTCCGCAGAGGCGGACACGGCAGAAGCGGGGAAAGGCTGCAAGAAAAAGGAGACGTGTTAGTACGAGCAAGGGTGATATCTTTTAATCAACATGGCTTTTATTCACTGCAGATCTGAGGAATGCACCAAATCTGAGCTAGACCTGTTTCAAGTACCCCACACACAAACCAGCATCAAGAAGAGCATGTACATAGAAATCCCCCCTCTCTCGACCGTGGGTGAGACAGCCACGCTTGATTTTTTCATCACTGGAAACGGAATAGACTATTTAGATTTAAACAATATGTTACTCTACCTTTCCTGCAAGATTGTCAAGGAAAACAGAGCGAACCTCGATGCGGACACCGAGGTGGGGCTAGTGAATTACCCTGTGGCCTCCATTTTCAGTCAGCTGGATGTCACGTTGGGTGACCGCCTTATTAGCCAGAGCAATAACTGCTACCCTTACAGGGGTTTCATAGAATCTGTGCTCAATTACGGTGGAGACGCCCTCGCCACACAATTTTCTGCAGGCCTGTTTTACAAGGACACAGCAGGGCAACACGAAACAACAGATTTGGAGGAGGGTAACGAGGGTTTTAAGAAGAGGGCGGACCTAACCAGAAACAGCAGAAAAATTGAGTTGTTGGGCCCCCTCCACAGGGGCCTGTTTTTTCAAGAAAAACTATTATTGAGCACGTGGATGTGAAAATAAAACTGACTCGGGGCAAGGATTCTTTCTGCCTCATGAGTAATGAACCTGCCAGGCGGTACAAGTTGCAGTTTCTAAATGCCTCGCTTTTTGTGAAAAAAGTACGAGTGGCACCAGGAGTTCGCCTAGGACATGTCAAGGCCCTGCTTACCTCCAATGCTAAATACTCGGTAGATCGGGTGGAGATGAAAGTGTTCAGTATCCCCGCCAGCAGTCGTGTCAGTAATCAGGAGAATCTGTTTCTTGGACAGATCCCCAAGCTAGTGGTTTTGGGTTTCCTGGACAATCATGCTTTTAGTGGAAATTATGCCAAGAACCCCTTCAATTTTAAACATTATGATATTAATTTTGTGGCGCTCTATGTGGACGGAGAGCAAATTCCAGCCAAGCCACTGCAGCCGGACTTTGCAGGAGGAAATTGTGTTAGAGAATACATGAACCTGGTACAAACCGCAGGCAAGCACATGAAAGACAGTGCGCTGGTCATCGACCGTGAGGAGTTTGCACAGGGGTACACGCTATTCGCCTTTGATCTGTCTCCTGATCAGGAGGGTGGTGACCATTACTCGCTGATTAAAAATGGAAGCCTGAGGGCTGAAATACATTTCGCGGTTGCCTTGCCCATCACTGTCAACATTATCGTTTATGCTGTTTTTAACAATGTGATAGAGATAAATCAAAGGAGAAATGTGTTGTTTGACTATATGTGACATGGATACCGTACAGCTAATACATATTTTATCATCAGACCCCTACATGAGAAAGACATTCTTGGATGTGTTCCAAAGTGACTGGATTCCCAAGGGGAGATTGTGGCAAAGGCCTGTAGACTTAGTGGTCAACACGCATACCCACACCCAGCCTGGAGAACACTGGCTTGCAGTCTACCTAACAGAGCACAACCAGGGTGAGTTTTTTTACTCTTACAGCCACCCCCCTGACAGTGAATTGTTTCCTAGAAGCATTCTGAAATTTTTGAAGAAAAATGCTTGTAGGACTGTATTTCACCACAGACAATTACAAGACCCGAGCTCTGTGGCCTGTGGATATCATTGTGTATTTTTTCTACATCATCGATGTAAGGGTTTAGCTTTTGAACAAATTTTAGAAATGTATTCTGATAATTTAGCAGAAAATGACCGAATGGTGATGCAGTTTGTAAAAATTTGTGCATGCCCAGGACTGTGCAGGGCATGCTTCAACAAGCCCAGACCTGCGTCTCCTGCGGTGAATTTCAGAGCCGTGTTTTTCAATAAAGCGGGTTTAAAAGTAAATCCTCATCTGTCTCTTTTGTTCAAGGAAAGACCGAGACACTGTGATTCTTTCTAAAAAAAAAAGATTTATTTAAGCACATTATATAGGGAGCCAATTAAGCAGTCCAGACTTTCTTCTATAGGCTTGAAGACATGGGGCTGGTAGGCAGACTTGAGACGGGGTCTGATTTCATGGCATCTAGACGCTCTCTATTAGAGGCATTTCTTATTAGAGATGAAGGGACGTTAACGTCGGCCATAGCTTTCAAAAAAGCATCCCAGCCGGTGGGTGGTTTCTTGAGAGCGTGCTGTTGTGTGGCTGCGTGAACCAGGTCCAGCATGCTAGATCCTCTGATTGCTGTGCCTTTGTACACAAATGTACTGCTGTCATCCCAGGCTGCGCGCTTGGCATTCTGTTTTAATTTAGTCAACAGAAGCTCAGCATTTGCCTGATTTTGCTTATTTATACCTTTTAGCACCTCTTGTGTGATGGTGTCTGATTCCAGAGGGGGGCTTGACACCAACTCTTCTGAGGGGGGAAGCATTAAAGTCAATTTCCCTTTTTCTGCCTCCTCTTGCCTCGCAAAGGTTAAATATTTTTGAAGGGCAGAGGCGTAGTGCTTTGCCTTCTCGTAGTCACCCATGCCGGGCCTATGCAGAATGGCTTTCATTTCTGCATCTAGAGAACGGCTAGCAGTGGCTCTGATGCTTTCCTCAGGGGGCGGAGGTCTTCTTAATTGCTCTAGCTGATGTGATGGCACCAAGTACATTTTTTCAGCATATTCCATCACTGTCTAGTCAATAGGCTCGTGATCAGCGGTATGGCGATACTAAGCAGTGGTCCTAGAAAGCCACCTTTCTGGTTCAGCAGTTGCCTCTTTCTTTTAAGAGTTGTTTTCTTATTAGAAAGGGCCTTTATATTTCTTTTTTCTTTTTTCAACACCCTTAGTTGCCTTGGGGTGAGAGGAATATTACCTTTTAAGGTATTTAAAGCAATTTCTGAGATAGCAGCCACTAGGTCATCAGAAGCAGCACAGAGAATAGCTTTTCGTTGCAAAAGAGGTAGTTTTACAAGCTGTTTTAGAAGGGGGAGATTTCTCTTGACCCGGGACGACATACTTGCACCGAATGGGAGGGGGATAATAAGGTCAGTGGCTTTTTATTTCCTTTTTTTCAAAGTGTATGTAACAGGCCAATCTGGGGGGAAAAGACCCGACCTTAGTCTGTAATCCTCTGGTGTGGAAGCATTTAAATCCACAACCAGGTACCCATAAGGTTTTTGGGTAGCATCTTCAAAGGCTTCCATGAAAAATTTGGTTTTTCCTGGATACATTTGCCGGGCCAGAGTAGCAATCTGTAATTTATCTCGGGGGTTCTTAAACAAAATGATAAATTTACTGTTAAGATTAATAGTTCTGCTACGCTTCCCCTGGCAAAAGATGTTCTGTACAATATAAATAATGGATAATTTTTTATGATGGCAGTATTTTGTGAAAGCTTTCTCGATCTCACCATTTTCAGAAGCAGAGTCCATCATGTCGTCTACTACAATCCAATTGACTTTATTGGTGGGTAGCATCACATCATCGTTCAGTGTATCAGGCAAACTATCTACAAACTTGATAAAAGGATATTTACAGAGTAATTCTTTATACAAAGGTTGCCAGCAACCATAATACCATACAATATTCTCAGGCATATCAGACAATAAAGTATCAGCATGTTCCAAGATTTTTGTTATAAAGTAGGTTTTCCCGCAGTTGCTAGGCCCTGCAAGAATAGCGGAAAAAGGGTGTTGCCAACGGGTGTCCATGGTTAATATCCGTAAGGGGTGCTACTAAGGTCTTCTCGGAGCACTCTCTTATCATAAACCACTTTTTGTGTTTTTTTAAGTGTTTTGGTGTGGATTTCAAACTGCGCTCTGTTTCTTACTATCCCAGGGTGCTGTATCACAATTTCTTTAGGATTTTCTCCTTGTGGGTCATAATTTTGTACGAGATCTTTAATGCCCTCGAAATTGACTTTTTCCGAGTTGGCAACGTTCAGTGTGATTCCCTTTACTTTCATACACACTTTTCCCCCAGAGAGCTTGAAGCCGTATGTTTTGGGACCCCCCGACGCGTATTCTGTAATGTAGTCATCTGGAGGAAGCTCGCTCGTCAGCTCTCCTAAATAGTCCCCCAAAGGGGGCTCCCACTCCCCCTCCCTGCTCACAAAAATAACAGAATCAGTGTCATGATAGAGGCAGCGCTCTTGCAATCCATCTAGAAGCTTGAACAGCTCTAAGCACGCATACGCCATAGCAAAAGCCGCTAAAAACACATTTGTGTTGCCGGAGATCACACAGCGGCCTTTAGCGTACTTCCACCCGACAACGGCAGCTTCCTCCCCCAAAAAATCGCAGGAGGAAACAACGTAGTGCGGGGAAAACACAAGTTGGAAAAGATCATCAGCCTCCCTCACTATACTCACATTCCCCATATTTACTCTCTGTGCAAACTTACCCCAGAGAGAGTTGAGATAAAGCTTAGCAATACTTCACTTTGAAGGGTTCACCTCCACATGTTCTGGACGTAACCGCACCGCCTCCCTCTTATAATAGTCCTCAACTTACTTGGCCCGTTGCTCTTTAGTGGCACACCATTGAGGGTACCCTGATGCCTCCTGCTTTTGCCGGAGGTGCAGGTTAATATACTCTGAAAAGAGTTTATCGGACCTTTTTTCAAAGTGTCACACTTTAAAGACTTTACCTAACCTGTACCCCTTCTCTAAAGCAACAGTCAGCTCAACGGTGCACCATGTCCCCTCAAGGGCCCTTTCCTCATTCGTGTGCAAGCACGGATCCATCTGTTTGTTCTCTGTGCACATTCTGCACAGAGGGAACATAAGCTTTCTGCCCATCCTAAAAGGGAGAATGGGGAAAAAAGCCCACGAGGAGGGTTCACCTTTGCTTTGGCAAGACCAAAGTACTCAGAGAGTGGTGCAAAATTTTCACAAATGATTTCAGGGTGGCCAATGGGGTATTCTTTGGTTTTATTTACAAAGGGGTAAAGACTGGTAAAGTCATAATAACGAATCTCTTCCCCTGGCTCCGTAGCATAGTAAAGAGAGAGAGTGTTAGTTCTCCCCCCAAACAACGCATCTCTAGGCTGCAGGGGCTGCAGAAACCCTCTATATTTCAGGAACTGCTACAACTCTGCATCTTTTTCTAGCATTTCTTTCCACTCATGCTCCCAGATAGTTCTCACTGAATAACCCTTCTCCCTGAGAAAATCGTTTTTGCACAGCGTCTGATACACGTGAAATCTCTAATAATTCCCAGTTAGGGGGTTTTTCTCGTCTTCCCTGTAGCACTTTAGGCACCCGTGGTAGAAACAACCTTCAAATTCAAATGCCATTTTCACACCCCTAACAACAGAATATCCGTCTAAATAGTAGCTTCCTACTATACTCCCCACCCTGTAAGGCGTGCTGAATGTTGATTTGTTCCTTGTGCTCTATAAAGGAGAGCCATTGAATGCTGGAGGTTGAATACCTTATTGCACTCCTGTGATATTCATCAGGAGGGGTGAGAGCTATGGTGTCTGGCTCGATGAAGATAAACTTAAGCATTGCCAAACTTACAGAAGCCAACGTTAAATACTGGAAGAGGTCTATCTGTCTGTGTTCCCCTTGCAGCCCTCAAACCCCATCATCTTGGGAAGCTTGGCTAGTTTCATCGGGAGAAAGTTTAAGCTATCTATAAAGCGAATGTTTAGAGCCATTACCTTGGCCGCTAAAATCTTCCCGCCCTGGGGTACCAGCCCAACATCCATGCCTTGTCTGAGAAGGTCTTTAACAACAAAGTAAGTGTCATACTGAGAGGCATTGTGTGCCAACAGAGTAAAGTGTCTAAACTTGGTATCCATAAAGGTTCTGACAAAATCAGCAACACAATCAGGGCCCTTAAACTCCCAGCTTTCACCCCCTTTAAGAGATTCGGCATAGATGTAGTTTGGGACGTGAATACCTGTTTCCTGCATACATTCAAAATCGTAAAAAATATATTTTTCAGACACCCTAGGCTTTGTAATGCCCTGCATGTAGCAGAGATGGCTATTCACATCATCTACCTCTCCATAGCATTGGGAACATTTCATACCCTCGCATTTATGCTTTTTATTAACGTAGCGATTACAGTCGGGGCAGAGAATTTTATCTCGGCATTTTACTTTATCTTCCGCAGCCAGTGCTCTGTGTCTGTCTAAGCAGAGCTTAGATCTACACAACAAAAGACAATTGGGGCACTTGTATTTGTTGCCTTTCTGGTAAGCACAGGTGCTGTCTAGACACAGACTACAGCACACGGTACAAAAATGATTGTGACTGTAAATCCTGCGGCAATAATCACAGTAGTTACGACCCCCACAAAATGCTTTTATGTCCTTAACACCATAATAATGCTCATCTTCAAGAAACATATAGACAGCACTATTTTTCATGGGGCCCCCTGTTTTATAAAAATCCCACTTTCCATTGGTACTGTGATAGACCACTATGTTAACGTTTAAAATATTTTCAAATGCCGCTACATCTGTCAGCCTAATTTTTTTGTGATCTGAATACCCTAGCACCCGGTGCAATGGCCTTGCTGACTCTAAGATGATAGGATCTGGAATATCTACCCCCTTTAAAAGTTTCAAAACAGCCTCTGCAAAACACAAATTTGTGCCATTAAAGTCAATTAAATGCCGCCTTTTTATATTGACAATATTATCCTTAGGGATGGTTTTAAGCACTCTTCTTCCTCCGCCCCCAGGGTTTTTAATTACCAGCGCTTGTACACGCATGTCATCGCTAAAACTAGCTTGAGCGTTACTTTGCAAGCAACCTGATATTACATCCATAAATTCATCAGCATTAAATTCATCTTTCTTTTGTCTCACAGAACAAATAGGTCCAAGCAGCCCCAGGCAGCCCCATGCTGGTTAAGCGGACTTGCAAAAAATCATCGGGGGAGACATCAGCTTGAAGCTCTTCCAAGAGCTTCTGAATACAATTAAACATGGCATGTTCTGCACGCTCTGGGTCAGCTACATGCTCTATATTAACAAAACGATAGCCACGGCCATATTGCGTAGCCTGGTACTTTGCAATGTGCTGCTCCCACTGATCCACAAGCTCGAGGTAGACCTCCTCGATTGAGAGGGGCGCCTCAGCCTCCTCCAGGGGGGGCATAGAAGCAGAATGGTTCTCCCCACTAGAAGTAATCTGAGGGTCCCCCTCATTAGATTTGTTTTGGGAAGCAGAAACACTTTGAAAATATTGTTGAGGCATGTTTATTGCATCACACAATGCCTGTAATTTCTTTAAACAATTACTAAAGTGTTTTGGCAGGACATTCCCCGCACTTAAACTTTCTGAAACCAGCTTAGCAAGTTTCTCCCTCTGATGCTTATAGTTATCGTCAAGGTATGCATAGACCCTTATGATTTTTGAAAAAAACAGAGATGCTTCTTTAAGGTCCTTCATTTCCAGATTCGGGCCATCCCTAGAAAGAAACAGTGAGGGAGAGGTTGGCATAGTATTACTACCGCATGCTGGCTGGAAGGGTGCTGTTCCCGTGTCATCTGGGGCTAGTCCTGCGCTCGCCGCTGTGCTAGTCCTAAACACATACAAAAAAGAAGAAAATTTTAGGCCCTCTATAGGTCGGGGAAGATTTTTTTTTTTTCCGCATTTGCATCTATGATTACATGGGATAGGAATGCCAAGAATCAGCATAGAGGACCTCTTTGCACTTGGTCGAAATTCTTCATCTTCTAGGTAGTAAAAATAAAGAAAACTAATTACAATTAGTTTAAAAACAAACCAGTAAAAAAATTTTAAAAAGTAAATTAAAAATTGTATTGGTACCTTCAGCCTCACAATGTCTCCTATTGAAAGTGGCTTTTTTAAATTTGTATTTGTGTTTTGTCCTGGATACATCTGAAAATTAAAAAATCAGAGATTGCATCTTTTTTTTTAAAAAAGCATACAATAAGCTAGCCTTTTCATTTTATTTTATTTTTACTTACCAGCTTCCTGCCTTGTTTCAGGAGGATCACACACTCTACTAGATGAAGAACTGTGTTCTCCCTCTAAATAAAAATAAAAACAAAAGGTGGTTAATATTGTTAAAGAAAAACTTTTGCTTTATAAAAAACCTTAAAGCTTCTCTCTCAGATGATAGTAAGTGTCTGTTTTTGCAAGGGCTTGGGGCGGGTGGCTTCAATGAAAAGAAATAACACAATGTCTTTTCCTTTTAGACCTGCTGCAAGCCATGGACGAACTTGAGGAGACAACCGCGAGTCAGATATATAATGACAACGATGGTAAAGGTGAGGGGGTTGGGTTTTTTTGTTTGTTTTTTATAAAGCAAAAGTTTTTCTTTAACAATATTAAACACCTTTTGTTTTTATCTGACTCGTGGTTGTCTCCTCAAATTCGTCCATGGCTTGCAGCAGGTCTAAAAGGAAAAGACATTGTGTTATTTCTTTTCATTGAAGCCACACACACCCAAGCCCTTGCAAAAACAGACACTTACTATCATCTGAGAGAGAAGCTTTAAGGGCAGGCATGGTATGGTCTAATCTAAAAGATAGAAAAATAGTGATACTCTTTTTAAAAACTGACTTTAAAATCAAAACATGCTATATCATTTACCATGCACCCTGGCTAATTCAAAAAACACACTGCCCTTACACCATGAGTCATCCGCTCTCAACAAAGCCCCTCCCTAATTAAATCACACCCTAGTTTAAACTTAAAAAGAACCATTTAAAACCCTCCTCAGAACACGTGCTCACACACTCCTAAATGCTGCAAGCAAGAAAATGAAGGTTCTATCATTTATTTTTAAACTAGAAAACCACCCCACCATCTGCTACTTCTAACAAGCAATGCAGAGCACCCCGTGCCCCCCCTATACCTGTAGGAGCTAAAATAGCCTATGCAGTAAATCAAAGCATACTATTCCATATACCATGCACCCTGGCTAATTAAAAAAAAACACTGGCCTTACACCATGAGTCATCCACTCTCAGCAAAGTCCTCCCTATTTAAATCATGCCCTAGTTTAAACTTAAAGAGACATTTAACCCCCCCCAGAACATGTGCTCACACACTCCTAAATGCTGCAAGCTAGAAAATAAAGGCTCTACCATTTAAAACTAGAGCCCACCCCACCATGTGCTAGTAAAAAACATTTCCAGCTCCCACAAAAGACTTCTAACAAACAATGTAGTGCCCCCCAGTTTCATTACCCCCCCCCCTTGATTTACATAAACTCAAAGAAGCTATGAAAAGTATGTGGATTATCATGATTGCATTTTAAAGCTCTCCCCATAACATGTGCTCTCACACGCCTAAATGTTGCAAGCAAGAAAATAAAGGCTCTACAATTTAAAACTAGAGCCCATCCCACCATGTGCTAGTAAAAAATTTTCCAGCTCCCCCAAAAGACTTCTAACAAACAATGTAGTGCCCCCCAGTTTCATTACTCCCCCTCCCCCCCTTTCCATGCAGTCTTACTCACCTAAATACTGCTTGCGATGAGTTCTCCTGGGCAGAGGCTTTGCAAAATGGGACAGGACACCTGGAGGGCAGAGTCTTTTAAAACCTTGCAAAGCCAGGACATCCCCTGTCCCTTATTGGCCAGAATCCAAGAGCTTTAAACATGAGCAATCTGGCCCAATAGGGGGCAGAGTCTTTTAAAACCTTGCAAAGCCAGGACA
>QEPC01012585.1:1150244-1170329 GCA_003113815.1 Sphenodon punctatus | reverse complement strand
TGTGAGGTTTGAGGAAGGGAAAAGGGTATAGGGGGCCCACAGATCTGGCACCACACTCTCACCCCCCGGGGGAACTCCTGCACAAGAGGGATGCTCACAGCTACCCCGAGAAAATAGTCCCCTCAGGTTTGTAGTTGGCCCAGATGCTCTCAAGAGAGCTGAGGCCGTGTCATCATAGGGGGTTTGATCAAGGGAGTCTGGGAGCAGACCTCTGGTTGTTGTACAGGGGGGAAATTCCCTGCCCCCTAACACAATCACCCCCCTTACACACTGTGTCTTCAAAAGGGGGAAACCCACGAGTGATCAAGGTGCAGGGGTAGGGGGAGCACCACAGGTATGGGAAGGGCAGGAAAGTCACTCTCACATGAGGAGGGGGATCAGGACACCTAGTACAGCAAAGGGAAGTGAATAACACGTAACCAATCTCTCCCCCACCCACCCCCACCGCTCAGCTACCCGCAACCGCCACACACTCACTACTCACTCTCCACACACCCGCCTTTCACCGTTCACTCTCCACGCTACAATACTCAGAGCTCCAAGTCTCTCGTCACTATCCAGGGGCCAGCTTCACAGAAACCTGATCGCCAGCACACCGTACTGTTAGTCTGAGCCTTAAGTATGCTTGGCTCCGCCCCCACGTTGCGCCTGCAGGCGTGCTGAACGCCGAACAGTTACAGCTGGTCCTGCTGTCTCCTCTGCTTGTTTGGCAGCTGTTGCAGCGTCTTGCTTCAGCCCCTCCCCCTGGCTCAACAGAGGCTCCGGGGCTTGCGGTAACCTTGCCTCGTCCCCGCTCCGCTCCGCACGCTCTAAGGTGAGGGTTGAGGCTTTTGTTGCCGGGCTGCTTCTTTGCACTGGGGATTGAGTCTTTTGGCCTTTCAGCCCCCTGCAGGGTTGTCTCGCCCGGCGTGGAAGGGTCTTTACCCTGACAGGCTCTCGGTTGGGGTTGGCTCTGAAATTGTTGCCATAATTTCCCTGGGACCCTTTCTGTGGGTAGGAGTTGGGTGGAGGGTTCATGGTTGGCAAAGGGGAAGCTGAGGAGTGGGGGCCACTATTCATAAGCGTAACTGCTTGGACCGGCTTTAGCTGCTGCTTGCGAGCAGTCCGTTTGGTCCCCCCCATCAAGTCTGCCACTTGCTGGATACCCACGGATAGCTCATCCCAGGTAACCTGTGCCATATCCATTCTCCCCATGGCCATTTTGACCAGGGGGCAAGTCCTGCATATACGGCCTCTATGAAATCCCTAGAGTCGTACTGCATGACCCACCTCCCGTCCCTTTGCCCTGTAACCACCACCTCTGCTAAGGCCCCCAATAACTTCTTGCGAGTCACATATGCCTCAGCTGCTACCCAGGAGCCTGTGTCTCCAGGAAAAACAGCCTCTGTGGGCTCTGTCCCGGGAGCATGGCTCGCAGTACTGCCTTCATCCATTCACCACAGTTGGCACCGTGGATGTCAGTCATACTAAGCCCTTCTTCCAGGACACCCAGGCGAGCTTTAGTTAGCTTTGGGATATATGTATGGTGTATTTATTATTATTATTTAGTTCTTTTAATCTACTACATTTGTATCCCCTTTTGGGTACAGGTTGCAATATTTATGTTTATGTTTTAATGTACATGTTTATTTTCTGTTTATTTTCATGGCAAAAGCTAGCGTCTTAATGAATTGAATTGAATTGCTTCCAGGACATGCGCATCGGCAGGCGACGCGCTTGCCCAGGCCAATTGTGTCAGATCTACCCCATCTGCAGTGGGATAGATCTGCCACACACTTGCCATCCAAGAAATGGCAGTTTCTTGATTCAATGGGTCCACCTGCAATAGCTTTCGCCTGAGTGGGGGTCCACCTAACTGTTTCTCTAATCTCTTCGTGGGTCGCCCTCCCTCCTGCTCCGATACGATCCACGTCTCGGCTTACAATCGGGGCCACTGGCTCCGATGCTTGCCAAGCGGGATTATACGGGACTTCAAGAATGGCATCCCTAGGCAGATTTGGCTCTTCCCTAAGGAACATGGACCCCACCCCCGAAAGATCCTTGGCTCGCACGGTGGCTATTAAACCTTTGTGCAAGTCGAGTTCTCCCCGCAGCTTCTCTATTGCTGCTTCACAGGCATCATGGCTCACCACAACTTTAGCAGTCTGAGTTTGCTCTGCCAGGAAGCGAGCTGCTGACTGGGCTTGCCCTACCTGTTCCCGTGATCCCTCTAACTCCTTCTCTGCCTGCTCTGCCCTGATCAGTGCCACGGTATATTCCTCCTGAGTTTTCCTCAGGAAGGAGGTTAAGTTCCACTTTTCGGCTACCAGCTCGCTCTTGTCTCTCTCCAGCTCCCTACACCGAGTCTCCCATTTCTCCGCCCTCTTTCCTTCTTTCCCAGCTCTTTTCCCCTCTGCTTCACATTTCTGCCTAGCTTCCCTAAGCAGATCCCACAAGTCCCCACATGCACACCACAGTGCCCAGGCTGCATGAGCATCCCTCTTACTACCTTTGGGTTTAAACCTCTGGCAGTAACCATTATATGCCCTACTAACTGCTGTCACCGGGTCCTCGGTTTTAAAACACCCCGACTTCCATGGGCATTCCCCCTTTTCCGCTGCCCATTTCTCTAATCTGGGTGTCCCGGGCTCCTGGTGCAACATTCCCTCTTTCTCCCAGATATTAATTGCTTTCCCAGAGCTCGTACTAGTGTATCCCTCCCGTATCACCTCTACATTCCAGTAATACACCCCTCAAGCGGTGGACACAGTCCCACCCCAACACAGTTTTATCTGTCGGGAGACCCACACTAGAATCCCCAGACACACGGTGGTACAGGCCATTCCCAAACCAATACATTCAAATGTCTCCCTACCCAACATTACAGGCAAGAGACCCCAATATTCGCAGGGCTGTGCCGGCAGCTGCAACTGCACCTCCTGAGACCACAACTGTCCCCACATTTTTCCAAAGTGCTCCACACGTACCACTGCACGTTCAAGACTTTTACAAGTAAACTGGAACTAAGTCCGCTTTTTCTAAACAGAGATTCCTGGGCTGGCTTTGCAATCCCAAGATTCACAACCCACTGCCCCAGTACAATTCCTCCCCAAAAACCCAGACCCTGAATCCTTAAATCCACAGGTCCAGAGAGGAGAAAGGCGATAGGACACAGAAAAGAAATAGAAATATGGGGGTTTCGGCTGGCTGTAGCTACGTATGCCTCCATGGACAATCCTGCATAGATTACCACGTGCCTGCCCACATTCTCCATCAATCTGTTAACAGGAGACCCCCCCTCCCACTTGTGATCTCTCAGGGTGATGTACCCCAATAATCACCGTTCCGTAAACTTCTGGGGCAATTGGCTTAAAAGACTTAAACTGGGGTCTCCACATGTTCAAAGGATCAAGCTGAGGACAGTATGCGCTACAGGCAGTTTATGTACCCTCCCCAAATAGGAAGAGAGAGAGAGAGACAGGTGTCCAAAAACAACAAGTTTATTGTTATATAAAACAGGGAAACACAGCCCCGGTCTGGCTGGCGGGATTTAACAAGGGGAAAACACAAGCGACTTGTGGGGATTGTAGTAGAAGAGGGGGGGTGTTTTCCGGTGTTGGCTCAGCGAAGGGGAGTGAGAGAACGCGAAGGGGGAGAGAGAAAAAGACAGGGAGAAAGACAGACAGTTGACTGGGAAAGTCTGGACCTGCGGTTACCTTTCCTTGCTTGTTGAGATGGGACAGGCGGCCCACGAATCCAGCGGAGTTCAGGGGATGGAGGAAAAAGAAAGGGCAGACCAGAGTCTGGGAGAACTCTTAACGCAGACACGCACAGAGCGACCTCCATGTATCTGGGTCCCAAGACTTCTCTGAGGTGGAGGGGAAACTATAGGCCAGTTATTGGGTACTGAAAAAAGGGGTTTGGGAGGCTACGAAGGGTCGTTTGAGGTGTACAATGGACTAACGAGGGGAGGTTACTTCCATGACAAAAAGGGCTATACAAGATGGACAAGATATCTTTGACACAGGGGGAAACTATAAACAAAAGACACAGGGAGGGGAGAGAGGGCTAACGATGGTCCTTTAGGGTACAATGGGTGTGTGTCTGGTTTCTCTTGGGAAATGCAGGGATCAGGGATTTCTGTACTGAGTCATGGTTACCAGTTCCTTGTTACAACAGGGTGAGCCCTTATCCTTAACGACCCCATTCTTTATTCGGAGGGCTCTCCCTTCTAGTCTGTTTCTCAACCTTAGACTGGTATTTTTCCATGAGTGGCCCCTTTTTGCTAGGAGCTATGGTGGCTGGGCCCGATCCTTATTTTCCATGTCCCCCCCCCCCTTCCTCTTGCATCCAGGTGTGGGGGTTTTACCCCAAGCCTTCTTGCCCTTGTTTACGCCTGTGGGTTTTGCTGACTCCCCAGGTCCAAGACAGTTGGCTATCACAAGAGGGGGGGGTTGCCTCCGTTCTGGGGTCCAAGCTAACACCCCCTTCCCAACACTTCTTAGTTGCCCACAGTAATTCAGTGTGGCTGGGGGTTCTGCTGCCACAAAATAGGTGTTTTGCATGGAACACGGAATCTCTTCAAGGTGGACAGACAAGCAGAAGTCTGTGAGTTCTCTGAAGTAGAACAAAAATAAACAAGCAAGATGTTAAATGTCATCCAGCATGGGTGAGAGAGTAAGTAACGGCATTCTATTCCTGTGACAAGAACAATGAAGACGGAACCAGAAAAACACATAAAAGACTTGCTAAAACTTTGTATTGTAGGGTTTCAGTAATAACTACAGTATCAATCAGCAATGTTCTTTCCTGGGAAGGACTGTAAAAGATTTCTACCTATGAAGACAAAATATATGTAGTGATAAAATAGGACGAGATTCCTAGCAGTGATCCAGCTGTTTAATTCTGTGGCTCTGCACTTCTAGAGGGGTCTCCACATCGTACCAAGGATGCCAGGTTCTTCCCAGCTGAAGCTGCTCCAGGCAGAGCACACTCCATCTGCCAGCACCAGCTCTAGCTCTATCCTGGAAGGGACCAGGGATGCTGGCTGCCATCAGACCAAGAAGGGCCTGTGTCACTATCCTTGATAGTCGGCACACAGTCCCCTCCCATTTCCCTCACAGCAGCCATGGCTAACTAGGACTCCTGCAGAGGGACTATTCCACATGTTACATTGGTTACACGTTAGCCAAAATCCAGAGCAGTTTGCTTCAACGTTTCCTGGAGCATTTGCCCCAGGTCTAGCCCATTGCCAGCCCCATGGTTTTTAGCAATAACTGAGTGATATTGGATGATATTGAGTGATTTTGAGATGAGATGCTACCCACATGGCCACCCAGGAGCCACGAATCCGATAGCCCATCTGAAGGTGGAGCAGTTGGATGCATGCTCCCGTGAGCCATGGAGCATCCACTCATGCCACACACGGAGCCATGCTGAGAAAGCCAGAGTGCTCTGTGCAGGGCCAGCCAAATGTATATTGGCTTCTTCCACGGCTGCAGTAGCCACTCTGGAAGTCGCCTATTTGATTTGCTCCCCATGCAGTCCATCTATATGGGTGCCCCATGGCAGAGCCACACGGCAACAACAGAGACCCCCTCCCCACCGGCTTGCTCATTTGAAAACACCCAATGAACGATAGCCAGAAGCTACTGTAAGGTGTGGAGTCACACTAGGTGGAATTGTGTGTCATGTAAAATTATTGGTAGCCTTATTCTGTTTCTCTATACACACATAAGCTAATCACCAAGCCATGTTTTAGAGAGACTTAGAAATGAAGCAGGAGACTTCAGAAAGCTGGGTTGTTGTGGGAAATCTAGCAGAAAAGTTGTTCATTCTAGGTCTTTCTCAAACCAAACTTAACCGTGCATCTTTCATTAACACTCCATTCACCAAATCTAAAGTTAAAAGCCTTTTGCAGCAGGATAGAGGTGGTTGACTGATTTGGCCAAAAAATAATTTATTCTGTGAACTTTTCTGCTTGCAGAATATTGATTAATTCACTGCCATTTTCTCACATTCTTCATCTGTTTTTCCATTATCGTTTTTATTTTATGGTATGATAAATCAAAATATTAGTTGTGTTGTTGAGCTCTAGCTTTGAATGTGAAAAACTTTCTCCAGCATCAGAAGCCATCAGCCTTGAACCAGTATCCCAGAGACTTTCATGCAATGGACAGTCCTGACCTTCTAGCCCGAGTGCTAATTCAGGAGGTTTTCATCTTAGCAGCCATGCCATCTTTTTCTCTTCTCCCCTGACTGACTGCCTGCTTAAACATTGGTGAGAGGCACAAGCAAAAGATGTGCAAGCTCAGCAACAACCATTTGAGCTTAAATATTTGAATGAAGATTTCCAGGGATTTTTTCACTTCATTATTCACACCATCTTGCAGAAGTGCAACACTGCTGTTGCCAACAGTAGGAGTCAAATAGGTACACCGAAAAAAGAGAATATACTCCAAAAGTTTCCACCTCTTGCAGTTTTGACCCGGACACTCCCATTTTAGCCTATAGGAGTGTCAGGTCAAAACTGCCAGAGGTGACAATTATACACCAGGAGTTCTAATTCAGCTTAAACAATGTCTTGCACTTTGCACGATGAAAACACAGCAGAAGTTGTCACGGCAATGTAGCAAACCACAAGCTTTTCATAGCTGATCAAAGCACAAAAATGTGTGGAGAGCAAATTTGATCAACTGTTTACATGTGGAATACACTATATAAGCAGAATATAAATGGAAAAATAACTTGACAAAGAAACACTTTTTACAGTCCTGTGCATTTGTAGAACACCTCCCATCGGAGGCTCTCAAAATGCTTTGCCATGCTTAATTATTAGAGCTCCACATGCCCATCAGGCAGTGTTATTCCCATCCAACAGATGGTGTACAGAGGCAGTACAGCAGAGGCAGTCATCTGGTCAAGGCACTCAAGATATCTATGACCATAAGCAGAAGCATAAAACCCAGTTCTAATAACATAAGAATGTAACATAAGAATGCTGCCCTTCTCTGTACCTTTTCTAGTTCAGCTATGTCTTTTTTGAGATGGGGCGACCAGAACTGCACATAATATTCCAGGTGTGGTCACATCATTGATTTGTATAGAGGCGTTATGACATCCTCAGTTTTATTCTCTATCCCTTTGCAAATAACTTCTAACATTCTGTTTGCTTTTTTGACTGCTGCCACGCACTGGGCTGAGGATTTCAGTGTATTGTCCACAATCACTCCCAGATCCTTTTCCTGAGTGGTAATTCCTAGTTTAGTACCCAGCATTGTGTACTCATAGTTTGGATTATTTTTCCCTATGTGCATCACTTTGCATTTGTCCACATTAAATCTCATCTGCCATTTAGATGCCCAGGCACCCAGTTTCATTAGATCCTGTTGCAGTTCTTCAGTCTGCTCGTGTTTTAGCTACTTTGAATAACTTGGTGTTATCTGCAAATTGGTTCACCTCACTCTTAACGCTCTTTTCTAGCTATATTAAATAGCACCGGTCCCAATGCAGATCCCTGAGGCACACTACTTTTTACATCTCTCCATTGAGAAAACTGACCATTCAATCCTACTCTTTGCTTCCTATCCTTTAACCAGTAAGACACTACCTCCTATCCCATGACTTTTTAATTTTCTCAAGAGTCTTTTATGTGGGACTTTATCAAATGCTTTCTGGAAATCCAGGTACACTATATCTACCAGGTCTCTCTTGTCCACATGCATATTTACACCCTCAAAGAATTCCAACAGATTAGTGAGGCATGACTTACCTTTGCTAAATCCATGTTGACGCCTCCCCATTAAGCCATATTTATCAACATGCCCAGCAATTCTGTTCTTAATGCTAGTTTCCACCATTTTGCTCGACACAGACATCAAGCTTACTGGTCTATTGTTTCCAGGATCACCTCTGGATCCCCTTTTAAATATAGTTTGCCACCCTCCAGTCCTCCGCTACAGTGGCAGATTTTAGCGATAGGTTACAAATTACTAACAGTAGGTCTGTAATTTCATATTTGAGTTCCTTCAGTACTCTGGGGTTAATTCCATGTGATTTGTTAGTATTTAGTTTGTCATTTTGCTCTAGAACCTCTTCCAGAGTCATGTTCATTTGTGACAGCTCTTCCAATTCATTGCCTAACAAAGTAAGGTTCCGGCGGTATCCCCCCAACATCCTCTGCAGTCAAGACTGAAGCAAAGAACTCATTCAGCTTCTCTGCAATGTCCTTTTCCTCCCTAAGCACCCCTTTCAGCCCCTGATCATCTAACGGCCCAACTGACTCTCTAGTAGGCTTCCTGCTTCTGATGTACTTGAAAAAGTTTTTATTATTAGTTTTAGCATCTTTAGCAAGTTGTTCCTCAAATTCCTTTTTGGCCTGCCTTATTAACTTTTTACATCTACTTTGGCAATGCTTATGCTCTTCCCTAGTTACCACATTGGGACTCTCTTTCAATTTTTTAAAGGATGCCTTTTTGGCTCCAATATTTGACTTCATCTCACTATTTAGCCACTCAGGCAGCCATTTGATCCTTTTACTACCTTTTTTAATTTGTTGAATACATTTAATCTGAGCTTTCAAGATGGTGTTTTTAAATAGTTTCCATGCTGCCTGTAGATATTTAATTCTTGCAACTACTCCTTTAAGTTTCATACTGATAACCAGGAATGAGGGGGGCGTTAAGTGATGAGGCGTGGGCTTGCTGGCAGCAGTGCTGCCATATAATGTAACAGCTGGGCTGTTTAACTAAAGAGAGAGCCTGCGGTGACCCTTGAACCCCGACAGCTTGCCTTCCTGATTGCCTTTTGACACCCATTGGGCCGCAGGGAGGAGGAGCTGTACTGACACTTCCAGGCGCTGGAATAAAAGAACAGACTTGCCTGCGGCGTGCCACAGCTGTGTGCCGTGAACATCAATGCCTAAGGACTGCATGTGCAAGGGCGTGCCCTTGTGTGCGTGGCTTTAGGCGCTGACAAGGGCCTGGTCGGAGTAGGGTCTTCAGCGATAATTGTGGAGCTCGGAGGACAAGGACTGCGATTTCACCAATTAAGGTACCTCCTCTCCTTCCTTTTGGACTAGACTGGCAGTGCTATAGACTCTTAAAGCATGTGAGCAGCCAAAACTGACACGTAATGCCTGGACTTGGCAGAGTGGGACACCTAACAAGGTTTAGAGTGCCAGAGGGGAAGAACGGACTGCCTTCCTGATTTCACGGCTATGGATTAAGACAGACTTTCCGTTGCTGTGCTTCTCAGGTCTTCCCCCCACGGACAACTCTAGGGACACAGCTTTCCCACCCTAGGGGATTCAGAAAGGTTGCCCTCAGGGGAGAAATGAGAGGCTCTCCAGAGGGTTACATAAACTCCCAGAGGAGTAGCCGTTGCAATATAGGTGTGGGGCCAAATGGAGACTGCAACTCCTTTTCCTTGTTGCCCCCTGGACCAGGCTCCAGAGGGAGAAGTGAGAGCCTCCATGGTGGGACTATGGGAATGTGGTTATGTACCAAGAATAGGCTTTATTTTCTCTGGTTTTGGTAGATCATTGGGGCAACACCTCCAGATAGGAAAGGTGTCAGACCCAGACTCTTAGATCACTAGTGTTCCCTTCCTTTTGCAATCATATAGGGAATCGATAGTGAGCTTTGATCAGAGAGGGTGAGAGACTCCCCAGAGGGTCATCAGTCACAGAGTATAGAGCAATTTCTATTCCCTGTGAGATCTTGACAGGGGGAAGAGGCTGGAAAAGGAAATGAATAGATCCCCAGCCTTACTAAATGCAGCTAGGGTATTAAATACCCAATTAAAGATTACCAACTTTATAACAAGGAAGGGAAGGAGAGACGGAGTCAAAATTCAGCTGGCTGTACTTCCTGCCCATGAATTAAGCGGCGCTCAGATAGATATGGGACCTTTACTAGAAAGTGAGGGGTGGAAAGAATCTCGTCAAGAAACCACAATTCAATCTCCAAAGAACGTGAAATTACCCTTGGCCTACTCAACAGCTCATAGAGGCTTTGATACCAATCTGGCAATAGATCTGGATCCAGCTTTAGGGGGTAGTCCAATCTCTCTAACCTCCAATTTGGAAGATAGTTTCCTAACGTACTTAGAGAGTTTTCAATTTGTTTTGCCAAATCACCCCGCCAATGCTGTATTCAATTATACATGAGAATTGTTGTTGCAGGCAACTTAGAAAGTCAACTGATACTTTAACAGTGAAAGTGGATTCTATGACTAGCATAGTAGGGCAACACATGACACACCTGAAAGAGTTATGTGAAGAAATAAAAGGTTATCAAAGAAAAGGAAACAATAAGTACCAAGCTACTATTAGTGCCCTGGGACAGGACATGGTTCATTTAAAACAGATATGTGAGGAACTGAAAGCTCCTCAAAATAAAAAGGGAAACAACTTTCATGCCAGGACTTTTAGTAGATCCCCAAAATGGAAAAGTAACCGAGTAAAAGGGACAGGAAGGAGGAAAATGTCCCAAGCCTCACCAGATCTAAGGTATCACAAAGCAGAGGTTCCTAGTAGTTCTGGCAGTCTACATAATCAATTTACTAACCAAAACATTATTATCTATGATTTAAATATGTCCTCATATGAACCTATTCAACAGTTAAAAGATTTGGTAACACAGTATTTAGAAGTAAGATTGAGATTATCAGCCACAAAGCTATCGAAAGGGATCATCAGAGGCTACACCAAGCTACAAGCAGTTTCTATTTCCTGCCAGTCAGGGTTGGCTTTAGGGATTCGGGTTTAAGAAATCAGATATTGGCCAGTGCAGAAAATTCTATTCTGGGCCTAGAAATAGGTGAGGATATATTCCCATTCCATGGGAATAAAAGAAGAGTTCCCCTCCCCCTCCAGGAGGTATGGGGTGCCCAGAAACGGGAAGAGAGACCATTCTAGGGTCATGCACACTAGGAATGATGGGGAGGAAAGAAGTGGAAGAGGGGAGAATCAACTTAGTGAGTACTGACTAGTAGATGGATATGTTCCCTCTACCACCCTGACTTCCTCCACTACAAACTTCCCTCCCTGACTTCCTCCACTACAAATTCTCCCTCTCCTCGGCTATCTCCCTAGCTAGACAATGCTATTATGCCTCCAGGATTGAATCTTTCTCTCGCGACCCTTGCCACCTCGTCTCTACTTTCGACTCTCTCCTTAAACCCCCCTGCCCTCCTCCGCCCTCTTCCCTTGCTGCTCAGGATCTTGCATCATTCTTCACCTCAAAGATTGACAAGATCCGTCAGGACATTGCCTCCCACCCACCTCCTCCTCCCGCTCCTGTACCTCCCCCTCCCCCCTCTCTCCTCACATTCTTCCCTCCTGCCTCTCTCGAGGAAATCTCCGTTCTGCTCTCTTCATCCAACCCCTCCACCTGCCCCCTTGACCCGATCCCCTCCCGCCTCCTGACCTCTATTGCTCCCACTGTCGCTCCCCCCCTTCTGCATGTCGTCAATCTCTCCCTTTCCACAGGCTCCTTCCCCTCTGCCTTCAAACATGCCACTGTCTCCCCCATCCTCAAAAAGCCTACCCTGGACCCTTTCGATCCCTCTAGTTACCGGCCGGTCTCCCTCCTTCCCTTTGCTTCGAAGCTCCTGGAACGTGTCGTCTACTCCCGCTGCCTGAACCTCCTCTCTGCCAACTCCTCCCTGGACCCTCTCCAGTCCGGCTTCCGCCCCCTCCACTCTACTGAAACTGCCCTGGCCAAGATCACCAATGATCTACTTGTCGCTAAATCGAAGCGCCACTACTCCGTTCTTGTCCTCCTTGACCTCTCTGCTGCCTTTGACACTGTCGACCACTCGCTCCTCTTGGACTCGCTTTACTCTTTGGGCTTCCGTGGCTCTGTCTTTGACTGGTTCTCCTCCTACCTCTCTGACCGCTCCTTTAATGTCTCCCTCCCCGAGTCGACCTCCCCCTCCCTTCCCCTCTCGGTTGGGGTTCCCCAAGGTTCTGTCCTTGGCCCTCTCCTCTTCTCTATCTACACCCGGTCCCTTGGTGAAATTATTGCCTCCCACGGGTTCCAATACCATCTCTATGCTGATGACACCCAACTCTATCTCTCTACCCCCTCTCTCTCCTCCTCTGTCCGCTCACGCCTCGTCGACTGCCTCTCTGATATCTCCGCCTGGATGTCCCGACGCCAACTCAAACTGAACATGGCCAAGACTGAACTCCTCATTTTTCCTCCATCCCCCTCCTCTCCCTCTGACCTGACCGTCTGCATTGATGGGGTCACCATCCGTCCTGTTCTCCGTGCCCGCAGCTTGGGCTTCATTTTTGACACGCACCTCTCCTTTAAACCTTACATTGACTCTGTGGCCAAATCCTGCCGATTCGCTCTCCTCAACATTGCCCGCATTCGCCCCTTTCTATCTGTCTCCTCGGCCAAAATCCTTGTTCATGCCATGGTTATCTCTCGCCTCGATTACTGCAACCTCCTCCTTGCTGGCCTCCCTCGCTCTCACCTGTCCCTCCTTATTGCAATCCAAAACTCCGCTGCCAAGGTCATTCACTGCCCGTCGCTTCGACCATGTTCAGCCTCTCCTCTTCTCTCTTCACTGGCTCCCCATTCCTGAACGTATCCTGTTTAAACTCCTGTTCAAAACACTCCACAACCAAGCTCCCCCTTACTTCTCGGACCTAATCTCCCTACACCCTCCTGCACACGCTCTCCGCTCATCCTCGGTCCCCTCCCTCAGTCTCCCTCGTTTCTCCTGCTCACCTAACCGCCTTCGACCCTTCTCCCTCACTGCCCCCCATGCCTGGAACTCCCTCCCTACCCACATCCACCTTGCCCCTCCCTCCGCTCCTTCAAACTCCTCAAGACCCACCTTTTCCTCGCCGCCTTTCCCAATGTCTGCTAGTCATTCCCCATATACTTACTGTCTGCCCTCCTCGGCAGACTGCTGCAACCATCCTGATTGTAACCAAACCATGCACACGCACCTGAGACTTTGCATCCGCTTGAATGTTTGTTTGTCTTCTCCCCTGTCTCTCCCACTGTCCCCTCTCCCTGTCTCCCCCTCCTTGTCTTTTTAGATTGTAAGCCACAGGCAGGGACCGCGTCTATTGTATGTTTCTGTACAGCACCAAGCACATGACTGGAGCTATATAAATGTTTATAATAATAATATACTTGCTTGGAATATAGCAGGATTAACTGGGAGGCTGATTGACAGGGATTGGATTGCTTATATATGCTCCAAGAAACCTTGAAGACTGAACCCATTACGATTAACAGGTTTCGGACATTTTGTGTCCCTGCATATAAGAGCAATAAAATTGGCAGATCCTGTGGTGAATTGTTAGTTGGGATAGCATCTACATTGGATTGTACTTGTAAAGAAATAGAATTGGACACAGTATACATGCAGGTTATTCTTTTGGAATTCTGCAAAAGACAAACACTAATAATAATGAATGTCTATTTGCCGCCTCTGAAAAATGGACTACAGTCAGGATGGTGGGTCCCTTTATTAGAAAGCAAGATAGAATATGTTAGACATCTGGCCTTAAACGCAGTAATATTGATAGCTGCTGGAAACTTAAATGCCAGAATGAGAAAATATCACGGCAGAGAAATAAGAATACCAGGAGACCAACTGGTGAGCCCGGGGGCCCCTATGATGGACACTATAACTAACCCAGAAGGGAAACAACTATGGCACTTCTTTCAAAATAACAGCTGGAGGAAATTAAATGGGGAATTACCATCAGACTGTCCGGGTCAGCTAACTTTCCATTCAGTTCAGGGATCCAGTACAATAGACTATATGTTAATAGAAAAAGAGTTTTGGCATCTTTGCATTGATTTTCAGGTGAACATTAGACCAGAGAGTGACCATTTCCCTATAACAGCATGCATTAGGCAGGAGGGGGGGAGTGAAATTAAAGGAAATGATGCTAGACTGGTAAAACACAGGTTGGTAAAGTGGAGTGACGACACTGAGCAAAAGTTAAAAGAGATCTGTAATAGATATTTGGAGGTGCAAGATGCTATATTTGAAATTGGTAACCACCCAGAAACCATCCTGGAGGACTACCAGCAGTTATTGGAAAACTTACATACTGTGCTGATAGTTCCTCAGAATAGTGGGAGAGGTTCAAGTTTCCTCAGGCATTTATGGATGAGAAAATAAAATTACTAGAGTGTATGAAAGAAAAAAAAGAAATAGAGGGGACTGAGTCAGATGCCAAATGGAGACAGGCCAAACAAAAATATAAACAGTTATTGAATCAAAATAAGAAATCTTTTCAGAAATTGTCCTGGGTTCGTCTAAGACAAGCAGTAGAAAGGAAGGATTTGGAGAATCATTCAGGGAAAAAACAAACACAGAAATATTCACCCAGACTCCCATATAACAGCACTAAGCTGGGTAACATGCTATAGAGAGACATTTGAAATGGTGACTGAACACTCGCATGAGGAAATCACTGTTGTGGAGGAAAATACTGAGAGGTTGTCCAGGTATAAGGTTAACGAGGGTCAGGTAGCCAAATTTATTAAAGATCTGAAATGGGGAATGGCAGCAGGCCTGGACTTTCTCCCTGCAGAATTATTCAAGGCAGTGCCCCCATTTTGGGTACCTGTCCTAACTAAATTAATGAACATAATTATTGAATATAACAGCTTCCCTTCCTCCTGGAAAAACAATATTCTTGTCCCCATATACAAAAAAGGAAATAGGGCAAATCCTGAGACGTACAGGCCCATGAGTCTTATTGACCTACCCTCGAAAATGTATGGAAAGCATTTACTGGGACATATCCAAGATTGGATAAATGCGGAGAGTATCCTGGGAGAAGAGCAAGCAGGCTTTAGACAGGGATACTCGTGCATTGATCAATGTTTCACCCTTTATCATCTCTTAAAGAAATATACTTACATTTAGCAACCAGTTTACGTAGCCTTTATCAATCTGCAAGGGGCTTTCGACACTATCAATAGGGGGAAACTGTTGTATAAGTGGAGAGAAATGGGTATGGACCCAAGTTTGCTCAAACTAATACAAGCTTATTACAAAGACACCAAGACATGTATAAGATATGGTGCAAATGGAGAACTCACCAAATTCTTTTCATCAGAAAGAGAAGTTAAACAGGGGTGCGTAATAGCACCAACACCTTTTGGTCTCTACATAAATGATCTGACCCCCATGCTTCGAAATAAGTGCCATCACCACCCAAATACGTTTGGGGGAGAACTGTTTTCCCTTTTGTATGCAGACGATATGGCACTTATGTCCTTAAGTAAAATTGGACTGCAACGAATGCATTAGCTTCATATGCACAAGAAAATGCTCTGAAAATAAATGTTGGAAAATCTAAAGTAATGGCCTTTGGATCAAACAAAACAAAAGGGTGGGCTATTGGAAACAACAAACCGGAAGTGGTAGTAGCCTTCACCTATTTGGGAATCACTTTCAGTTGATCCCTGACATGGATGGACCATGCGCAAAGAGTTAAACTGAAGGCTGCTCAGGCAGTAGGAGGGATCTTAGCCTTCTATAAGCAATGTGGAAAACATCCATTTAGGGAAGCATTGAAGGTGGCAGAGGTCAAACTAGATGCCATCCTCCTGTATGGTGCTGAACTGTGAGGCTTGGATTCCACGGCGCACGAAGTGGTGGAGATAGCACAGGTGTCTTTTTTGAGAAAACTACTAGAGGTGCAAAGATCTACCCCCAGGCACTTGTTAGGCTTGAAGCAGGTGTGGTGAACATAAAGACCAAAGCAAGACAGAGGGTCCTGTTATACTGGATCAAGGTTCAGGCACTTGCCCCAAGCCGCTCCCCCAAAAGAATTTATCTGGAAATGTTGAATTATTTGAGAAGGAGGAAAACCTGGGCTAGGGATATAAAGGGAGAAATAGAAAGAATAGGTTTAGGATTCTTGGCTGTATCCACAGACCAAATATTCATGGTGTCAGACAAAGAACTCATTCTGAGGCGTTTGGTAGACGTCTCCTTGCAGGAGGATAGAGCAAGGGTGGGGAAATGGACGCATATCTTATAGGGATGGGCGAACACAGTTCAGAAGTTTGGACCGAACTCGACCAGTTCAGTTGACCGAACCGAACTTCCGAACCAAATTCAATTTTTGAACTGAACCGAACCAAATTTCCAAACTCGGCTCTGTTCGCCCATCTCTCTATAACTTTTACGGTAGCTTTTACACTATGTTTGCCATTCTGATAGAAGAAACGCTGAGTGGCTGAAATCAAAATGTGTGCTTTTGCCTTTGTTGCCAAGGAGTGTGCTGCCCATGCTCCGTTGTCTGCCACGGTGATGCCTAAATATCTATAAGATCTAACTTGCGCTATGGTTCTGAAGTTGCCAACAATATTTCTTATGGCGTTTGGCTACCACCATGATTTTAGTCTTATCATAACTGATGAGCAGGTTCTTTTCACGCCATTTAGTGCCAAAGTCCAACAAAGATCTCTCTAATCCACGTCAACTCGAGGAAACCAATACCGTATCATCTGCGTACATAAGCAGGAAAATGTTCCTATTGCCTATGCTAGGTGGATGATACTTTCCTGGGTCCTTGTGGTCTGCTATCAGGGAATTTACATATATATTGAAAAGCATGGGGCCAATACGCAGCCCTGACGGACCCCACGTAATGTTTGCACCGGCTCCGATAATTTATTATTTGGGGGCATTTTTAACCCTCAGGAAGGTTCCTGAGTATAGGACCTAATTAATACTAATAAGCACTTGTCTAGATGCAATTGGCCAAGCTCTGCCCATAAGCGTTCTCTGGACACTGTATTGAAGGCTGATGATAAATCTATGAAGGCGAGATATATTTTACGCCTCCGATATTTGTTAAGCAGGTGACAAAGAATGAAAACATGGTCAATAGTGGAACGCTTGGGCCTAAAACCTGCCTGTTCCTCATTCAAAATACAATTTCCATCACACCATGATTGCAACCGAGTTTGCAATACACTAGCATATATTTTGGAGATAATACACAGTAGGCTTATAGGCCTATAATTTTTCAGGTCGTTTCTAGACCCCTTCTTAAAAATCGGCACCACTGTGCTGTTTTTCTAAATCTCTGGTATTTTGGTAGATTCATTGATCAGTGAAAAGAGGTGGGCAATTGCACAAACCCCCCCATCCTGGTAGGCGTTTAAATACCTCCCCTGGGATGTAATCAGGCCTGCTGTCTTACCTCTTTTCAGTCTTTCAATGACACCTGCCACCTCAACAGGATCTATCAGATCCCATACTGGCAGCGCACTTATAGATGTACAATCGTGTCCTATCTCTGAAACAGTATAGGCAAGAAGTATAACAAAATGCTCTTCCCAGGCCGAGGTCGAGATCCTACCAATTCTATTCAAAGGTCCCTGATTTCCAGCTCTATTGACCAGTTTCCAAAAGGCTCGAGAATCCTTATTATCAATTGCTGCCTGCAATAACTCCCATTGTTGATTTTAATAGGTCTCTCGTTTCCTTGTTATGAGCTGCTTATATTTATTCCTACATTCCCTATAACCATTTGACAATACCTTTCCCCCAAATTGTTACATTTTGCATACTGCAAATCTTAGTAATGTTCTGGCAACTCTGCAGTGTATATCCCACCATGGACTCCCCTTTTTGTAATTCCGGGTCTCCTTCACGGAGGTGCAAGTAAAATTTGGGCACAGTAGGTCCACTACCTGGGCCCAGATGGTTACGGTCATATCCAGGTCTGCTGCTGTTAATATTTGAACACCCAATTCCCACCCTTTTGCTTGAGATAGAATGTTACTTATTGAAGTTTCTATCTTTTTAGATCAAGAAGTGGTACATACCACAGAGCTGGACTCCTTCTGATTTGGTAAGCTATTCTTGCCATCATACACAGCCGAGAAATGTGAGAGAGTCAGGTAGGTCTGCAGGGGGAAATGATCACTTAGTACTAATTCACCAACCTTAAAAGTATTTCAAGAAATTACTCAAGGAAGGGGATACAATAGCGTAATCTAACACGCTACCCCCACACCTGCCCACATAAGTAAAATTCCCCCTCTCATCCCCCAGACTATTACCATTTAATATCTGCAATGCTAAATCCGAGGTCAATCTATATAACTCACGTCCAGCCTGGTTAAGTTTCTGGTCCTGTGAAATTCTATCCCTATTTAGATCACTCCAAGGATCATCCATAAGATCAAGTCCCATACTATCCAACAGATCAGAGGCATTTGCCCCAATATGGGCATTCAAATCTCCCACAATTAATATCCCATCTAACGGGAAATCCATCTGAGGTCTAAGAATAACCCCCCTCAAGATTTGCCAAAATTCTGCAGCTTTTTTAGCAGGAGGATTATAAACATTAACTACAAATAATGCACAACACCATGTCCGCGAGGTTAGTCGCAGAGCCAGGAAATTGTGTCCAAGTCCTTCTAAGGGTTCCCCCTGTATATCTGTCTCCTAGGACAGAATGGTCATTATTCCCCCCCTTGGGGCGTCCCCTCACCACCGACTGTTGGGCAGGCGAAGTCCAAATAGAAAAACCCTCCAAATCTATAACATCCTGTTCACACCAAGTCTCCTGCAGGCAAATAATATCATGTTGTCATAAAAATTGTTTACATTCTGGATCTTTGGATTTAGCCTTCCGTCCCGCAAGGTTCCAGGATGCAATACTCACAACCCCCATAGCATTTTTATGATGATCGTTCTGTCCCAGTCAGTCTGTATGTATCAGGTTGCGTTGTACAGACACAAGGGATGCTTGGGGGATTAAAATCAGAGGGGGATCTAAGGCTGGAGACACCTGCCCCTCCACGGGGACAGGGCTTTCCAGAGCCAGCATGGTATCATAAAAGGAGACCCCGTTAGGAATAACAGTGTCTAAGGCCGCCTCTATCCCTAATGGGGTAGAGGCTGCCATTACCTCCGGGGTATGACTAGATGACACATGGAACAAAGTAGCATTTGCCCGATGGATGGAACTTGTAGGGGCAGGGAGTGCTTGCTGGAACTCATCCCCTCCCTTCGGGCACAAATAAATCTTGTTTGGGTTAACTTTACCAGTGGTCACAAGGGTCTCCTGGATCTGATGGTATAAGTAGGCAAGTTTGCTAAGCAGGGGATTAGAATTGTTTTCCAATATAGATTTACCCTGCAATATAGCAGCCCTCCCCACCTCCTCCTGTGGATTTTCTAAAAACCTCTGTGCACCCAACTGCACCTCCATTTCCTCCTCCCAGTCCCTGGGGGGGGGGGGGCAATTCAATCAAGGGGGAAGCAGATGGTGCTGCAGGTCGGTTTCGCTCCACATTTCTGGTGTCGGAGAGATATGGATGAGGTTGATCCCCTGATATTAAAATCTTTCCTCCCTCTTTGAGATATACATTGGAGACATGAACACCAAACCGAGCTAAGGCTTCTCTTTTTTTCCAAATGACAGAAACCAATTTGGGATGTAAGAAATGCAATACTACACATCTCCGGGACCTGTCCAGACCCACCATATCCACCCTCAAAATATCTTTACTAGTAATAGATAAGTGAGTCAAAACTCTCAAATGTTCAGCCACTTCCAGTGCAGAGCCCCAGAAGGGGAGATTTCCTCTAAGTGTAGGATTTATATTCAGGACCAGCTTATTGTTCACTCTTGAATAAGAAGATAGTGATCTCTTACCCTGATTAGACCAGTGTTCTACAATGATGGCATTGTCTTCAGCTGAGTCCTGAGCACCCACTTTATCACCCTCTTTAGATGAAATTAGGGGCGGGAAAACCGGTAAATCCGGTATCCGATAATGCCGGTACTGGGCGTACCGGCATTATCGGATTTGACCCGGTAATCCGGTCTGGGTACCGGATTCCGGGTACCGGATTCCGGGTACCGGATTTTTTTACATTGCAGCCATTTAAAAATGGCTGCAATGTAAAAAACTTAAAGCCCCACCAAAAAAGTTAAAAAAAACAAACCCTCCCCGAGTCCAGGCTGCGCGGGTGGAAGGGGGGACACCCCCCACCCACCCTGCCCAGCCTGGATTTTTGTTTAAAAAAAGACTCAGAGGCGAGCCCACCCCCCAGCACCAGCGGCCGCGGCGTCCCCGCAGC
>QEPC01012585.1:1128406-1149698 GCA_003113815.1 Sphenodon punctatus | reverse complement strand
TTTCAATGGGGACACAGCGCCCCATTGAAATCAATGAAATAAATCCGGTACCGGTATACCGGATTTAATCCGGGAATCCGGTTTTTACAGAACCGGTAACCGGTAAATCCGGTAGCCGGTATTGGGCCCGGGGTCCCACCTCTAGATGAAATGATTGGGGAAACAGTGGGTGCTCTGGATACTCTTTCTTTTTCTAGTAAATCGGTCAAATGGCTGACCTTCAAAGTTAGAGTATTTAGCTGTGCAAAAAGACATTGTACTGTTTGAGCTGTAAGTAGTACATGCTCAGTCAAATATTTTGCTGTGGAATTATCATGGGTAGGCTTGGGGGGGAGGCCGGAAAGGGGGGCACACATTTATATTACACACCTTTCCCAATAAATCCAAAGGGCCTTCCCCAACAGAAATTAGGTTTCCCATGTTTCTTGTTTCTTCAAACTCTACCCTTTCTTGTTCTTTATCCCCAGCCACCCCTGGTTTTTCTAAAGGGCGGTTACGCTCTTCATTCTCAGACAGTTCCAATAAATCATCATCTAACTTCCCCTCCTTTAAAACAGCAAATTTGTTGGAAGCAGGAAAAAAGCTATTCATTTTCCTTTGTTTCAAAGGCGGGGATAGCATAGCTACCTGTGATCAGGATCGCTTGTTCTTCCCAGTCATTTTAACTAAACCAAAGTTTGGATAATTCCAAACTGTGCCACAAGCAACTAACTGAAAATTAATTTCCACCATAGAGCAAGAAGAAAATGAACCCTGAAACAGGGAAACCAGGAACAAAAAACAGAATCCGCCCAGCCTACCGTCCGGCCTACCGCCCCGCCCCAGTGCGCGCCTCCGGCGCTGCTGGGGTCCTTGCTCTGTCTAATAGCTGCTCTGGCAGAAATTACGCAGTCAGGGACTCCCCAGCACTGGCAAAGTAGCAGCTCTGGCCAGTCAATTGCTTCCAGGCTATGCAGCAAGTCTCTCAGCCCCGCCATTTGCCTGAACCCTGTGTCAAAAACAATCCCAACAGTCGGCACAGCTCTTAAAATGTTCTTGGCTCACCAGTCTCACATGTGTAGGGTGGGTAGGCAGCCATCTCAGCAAAGGAGCCCCACTCCACCCACACTGCTCTCCATTCTACTCCATACACCACAGTACTGCCAGCGTCCTTGCTCTGTCTAATAGCCGCTCCGGCGAAAATGACGTAGCTGGGGACTCCCCAGCACCGGCAAAGTAGCAGTTCTGGCCAGTCATTTCCAGGCTATACAGCAAGTCTCTCAGCCCCGCCGTTTGCCTGAACTCCATGGCATAAACAATCCCAACAGTCGGCACAGCTCTTAAAATGTTCTTGTCTCACCAATCTCACATGTGTAGGGAGGATAGGCAGCCATCTCAGCAAAGGAGCCCCGCTCCACCCACACTGCTCTCCATTCTACTCCATACACCACCCCTATGGAGTATAAACTCACTACAAAGTGCTATGTGCGTGTGTCTCCTGAGCAGGAGTGACTGGTTTGTGCAAGAATCAGTAATGGAGAAAATCCCCAGTTCTCAACACTTCATTGGATGAGAATTTTTCTTGATATACCATTTACTTTTACTGTTTACCGTTACCGTTTACTGCGTACGGTTACCATTTACCATGTACCATGTTTGTTCTGGTAATGCATTTGCACAAAATGACTACCCTTTTCTGAAATTTGGTGATGCTGCCGGCCTCATCTTGGAAGAGGGCTGTGCAGAACAGCTGGAGTGGCCATTTTACACAAACACATTACTGGGAAGAATGTGGTAAATGGTAAACAGTAAATGGTAATGGGTAAAGGTATATCAAGGAAAATTCTCTCAGCTGAGATCTCTAACCATTATCAAGATTGTCCAACAATCTCAGTAATGGCTCTTGAGTGTCGTGAGATTGTCACAGGAAAGAAATTGATTTTCATTTCAGCCTTACTTGCAGTTACAGTCTGCTCTTCCAGTTTGAACAGCGAGCGCAGACAGACAGGCATTCTCAATGGCTGCCCCACAATTGGGGAACTCCCCTCTCTTGGCGGTTCATCTAAGCCTGAGCCTGCTCATGTTTTGACAGCAATGCAAGACCTTTTTGTTTGGCCAGGCATTTGGCAAGCAGAGGAAGAGGAATTATGGGCTAGGAAATTTTAATTGACTTTATTTGTTTATTTTAATATTTGGTTTTATTTTGTGGATTTCTGGTTATGTTTGTATGTGTTGTACCCCATCCTGAGCCTTAATGGGAAGGGCAGAATAAGAATTCAAATAAATAAATAAAATTATACTGTTTTTGGTAATAGTGCTTATCTGGATGCTAAATTATATAAATCCAAATAAATAAATTGCCAATATTTGTATCCAAATTTGTATCCAATAATAGACCATCTGCTATAAAAAAAAAAATCAGGATATGGTCCCCAAGTCAACAACGCCACTCAGCTTATCCTTCACCTAGGGCATTCTTTTTTTTTATTTATTCACCACAAATATGCAGTCCCAAAACAAAGTTACAAAACATAGTATCTTATGTTTTGAAAAAAGCCACTCATTAAGCACCCAGCCCTGTCTTTCACCTTATAGGTAAGCACCATTCCCAACTCCTTTCTGGAGACCCCATGGTCTGTTATTGCACCCTGAACCTTCCCTACTAGGGGCTTTACAGTCCACTGGCTGCCCTTGGTGATACAGGGTAATTTCAGATGTTATGCTCTCCCAGGTTGCCACAGTAGATCCCCAGCCGTGGAAAGCCACCTAACCCCCACCTGTGGTTCTGACAGACCCCAAACAGACGTGACGGGAGTGGTACCATGGCAAGGAAACAGACACACAGGCCACAAACTGGGACAGCACAACAGACATTACACCAATCCAGGACCACGGTAAGAACCTCCAGAAGCCACCAGGGTAAGGCGGGACACAGACATGACTGACCAAGGGCAAAGGAAGCCAAATGCGCCACAAGGCACCACCTATGCTAGGGAAACAGGAAGGGAGGGGAGGAGGAAGGAGAAAGGCAGAGCTGCACACACACAACAGGGAGAAGGAAGCCATGGACAGAGCAGAACACAAACCACACACACACTAGCGAGCACACGCACAGCCAAAAGGGAAAGGAATGAACCGGGAGACACACAGGGGCACACAAGGTAACAACAACAATGGGACAGGAACAGACAGACAGACACCCAAGAAGAGACATGCAGACAGGGCACCCCACACAGCTAGGAGCAGCCGCACCCAGGGGGGAATGGAGAACACCACACCGGGAAGCCCAATTGACAACGCCAAAGACACAGGGGACAGGGGTGGAGGTCAACAACAAGCAAAGAAACAGGAGGGGGAAGGGGCCAAACAGAGTAGGACATGGGGGTAGGCACCCACAGGGACAGCACAGGCAGCACGAGGCATGCAAGAGCAACACAGGCTGCTGAACTGACAGGGGTCCCCACGGTGACAGAGCAGGGTCACAGCAAAAGAGCCACCAATCAGATGAAGTCACTGGAGAGGGCCGAGGCAGGTCCCAACAGCAAGACAACCTGTCCTGGATAAAAATGCACAGCTGGTGAGGGAATCGAGCCCCAAGTCATGTACAGCTGATGTAAACCCCCCCCCCAAACAAGGGGAAGCTGGGTGTTGCATGCACGAGAACCCCAGACACAAACAGTAATGGAGGCAACGTGGGACTGGGGGCAGGTCATGAACACAGGCAGGGAGCCAGCTGAGCAAGGGATGCAAAGGTCCACGGGGAACCCTAGTACAGCTGTCAGACAGCACCAAACAGCAACATTGGGGGCGGGTCACAGAAACGAACCCCATGGTTACAGATGGTCATGGGGTGCCACACAGAAGGCCCTGGGGTGCAGACAAATTGACACAGCTGAGCGGAAGGGAGGGAACAGATGGAGCCAGGACAGCAGCAGGTCCAGAATGGGAACGATGAAGCGGGTCAAAAAATGGAATGGCCAGGGAGGTGCAGGGAGCACACGGTGGAGACGACATCCGAAACACAGATGACCCTGGGCGGACCTACAGCCAGCTGCATGGGGTCATGAAGGGGGGCGGAATGGGGTGACCCAACAGATGAACGTAGTGTGGCCACTGCAACATGCCCCGCCAATACCCCATCCATGCCATGTGGTGGGCAACAAGATAGTAGGCCTCAAAAGGATAAGGACCGGCGAGCCCAATCTGAACATCAGCACAGGACCACACATCCTTTGGGATCAGGCAAGGCATAGTCAGCCACAGGGGGCCACGCCAGCTGTCCAAGTGCCAACAGGCGGTAATAAGCAGCCCCACATGAACGCTGGTAGTCACGGGCCCCAAGGATGCAGCGGAAAAGGGAAATAGCCAGGGCAGGGCCTCCCTCTGCCAGACAGGTCTGGAAGCCGGACAAGGCACATACAGATAGAGCTGACACCATCTCTGCCACAGACCATGACACATGTGAACCCCTCAACTCCAGAATGCACCCATCCAGAAAGGGACAGAGGCCCAGCTCCTCTGCACGGAGCTGGCACTCACAAACGCTAGTCACATATCCAAAGCAGTGAAGGCCTGAGCTCAGACACAGATAAACATCAGGGAGGATAGCTGGGGAGCACAGGAGCAGTTGCATGGGCTTGGAATGACACAGGTCAGCTAGAGCCATGGTCTCCCTGTAGGTCCAGCAATGTGGACCCGCTGCAGAACTGCAGAGCGGGAGCTCTGAGGCAACAGTACCAGTCATGGTGCATCTGGCAGAGAGTCTGAACAGCAAGGAAAGAGGGGTCCCACAAACCAAAGTAGGCAGAGGAGGCAACCAGGGGAGCTCCAAGGACACACAATAAGGGTACAGAAAGCACTATGGGATGACTAGGAAGCGATGTGTGGGGAGTGGACAGGAACCAAAACCCAGGGACAGCTGACACACAGACAGCAGTGTTACGCAGACAACGTATAGTCAACCACACACCACCCTCACATAGCCACCAACATGCCTGAAGCAAAGGCCTTCCCTCCCACCCCCACTGTGCACCAGAACACCTTAGCGCCCATATACAGAGAGCACCCAACACCACAATACCTGCCTGCCAGTGATAACAGGGAACCCAAGATGTACAGGTGAAGCCCTCCTAGTACAGGTGAGCGTCCCCATGCCACCCAGACCACCCGTTAATGCATAGCCCATGACCAATAGGCAAAGCACCACAGTACATGGCCCAATGGATAGCCGCTGGTGGATGGGTGTGTGCCGGCTACAGGTCCATTATAGCAAGCCACAACCTGCTGCACATCGGCACTAGCGTGCCTCTGAGCAGTGTACATGACAACATCCAGTGCTCTTGAGGCGTTTACCTGCTCAGTCCCTCGCTGTTACCCGCCATCGATGCCAACCAGTGGGGTGCCCATTGGCTCTTACTGGAGATCATCGCTGAGTGGTACCATCAGCACACCAAGCTCCAGTGAGTCACCATGGAGTTGCTCGAACTGTACGCCAGGCTCCAGGAATGCCTGCTCCATTACACTGCAACCAGCTTGCTTGCCCACCAGAGGTGCTGCTGCATCCAGGTCATGTGCACGGCGTATAGGCTATCTGGGATTTACCACAGGGCAGTGCTGATCGCACGTACCCGTCCAGTAGCCCTCAGGGAAGCAGCTGTTTGCCACTACTGGAGGAGGGTGGCCTCCTCAGCGCTGCCATGCTCGCCATGCCCACTGAAAGTGTCTTTCTGGGTCATGCACAGGACCCAGAAATGGTGGGCGGGGGCCCTGACATGGTGGGATGATGCTGATTGGAGGGTCCATTTCAGGATGGACCAGCGTACCCTCCTGCGACTAGCAGAGCTCTTGTTGCCCTGGCTGGAGCATCAGCACACCCCTATGTGCTCCCCTATACTCGTCGTGCAGTGGGTGGGCATAGCAGTCTGGGCCCTGACCACCCCATATTCCTGCCGTTCTGTGCCACAACACTTGGGTGTGGGCCTGACTACCATCACCTGCATTATCCACAAGTTCTGAGGCTGTGGAGGCGGTTCTCCTCGACTGCATGATTCAGCTCGTGGATCAGAAGGCTGTGATGGCCGGCTTCAGGCCTTCCAGGTTCCCTAACTGTCTGGGTGCTATCGATGGCATCCATATCGAGATCTTCCATCCCCCCAACAATGATGCAGCTGAGTACATAAACAGGCACGGATTCCATTCATTGCAGCTCCAGGCTGTTGTCAAGCACTGGGGCCAGTTCACAGATATCTTCACCAGTCACTCCAGCCGCAGCCATGATGCCCAGATCCTCGCCATCTCCCCCCTCTTTGCATTGATGTACAGGGGGGACTATGCCAACATGCTGATGTCCTGGATCAAGGGGGTGTTGATGCCCCCCTGCATAATTGGGGACTCAGTCTATCCACTCCTCAGTTGGCTCATGAAGACCTATCCAGTGGCCAGGAATCAAATGGAGTCCCTGTATAACACCCGGCTGTGCACCTCGAGGACCATTGTCGAGAGGGCCTTCTGTGCCCTCAAGCAGAGATGGAAGTGCCTTTCAGGGCATCTGGACTTTGCTGTGGAGACCTCCACCCTCGTCATTGGTGCCTACTGCGTGTTGCACAACATCTGTGAAATGATGGAGCCGCCCTGGCGTATCCCCTGCCACAGAGGTCAGCTGGCCCTGTTCTGCTATATGTGAACAGAGCTAACCCCGGGAGTATCATTATGCCAAGTGGATATGAGCAGCTGTGACGAGGCACATATCCAGGGTGCCTCTGCCCTGAGTCTGCTGGGATGCCACCAGGGATATTAGGCTGTGGATCCCCAGTATTTCCCAGTGGCTGTTAGCTATATCCCCATTCCATTGCCCGTGGGTGCTCCCTCCCCTCCATGTCCCACTAGACACGTGCCCCATGGCCCCTGAGGCCGCGGTGTAGAACCTGTGGCATAGCCGTGACGAACAGGGCCATATCCTGACCTGGTTCAAGCATGGTCCCCGACTTGAATAGCTAAGAACGACAGACATGATGGTTAGTTACAGTGTCTAATGGTGATTTATTTTATTTACAGTGCTCTCAGTGCCCTACTTCCCCCTCCCCTTATCCCTTTCCCCTGATCCTTATTGTTTTCTGGGCCAACCTCTCCCTCACCTGACAGGCGGCTCTGTGGTTTGTGAACCCCCCCTCAGCCATGCTGTCATCCCTTTCCAGCGTTTCTTGGCTGTGGCACAGCTCCTGGCTGTCCTGTGTGACAGGGCTTGGGGGCTGGACCGAGCCCGGAGCTGGCTGCTGCTGCTGCACCTGCCTGGCTGGCTGCTACATTCTCAACCCCTGTGGAACGGGTAAGTGAATGCACAGCCCCTCTGGTCTTGGCTGTTGCAGCTGCTGTGGGATTGGCAATGGAGGTGGGATGGGTGGTGGGTGTGGGGCTGCAGCCGGTATGGTGCCCGGTAGTGCAGCTGCCATGATGTATGCACTCATGGTGCCCGCATGTAGCAGCAGCGAGGTGCCAGTTTCAAGCGACCTGTCCAACTTTCTGGAGTGGTCTGCTCCCAGGCGGTCTATTGTTTGGGTCATACTCTTGAATGACTATTTGCCTGATGTAGTCCCTTCACTCCTGTTTCCTCTCCTTCTGCATCTCCGCTAACAGGTGCCTGTCCTTTCCCTCCACTTGCTGTACAGCTCTGTCGGTGACAGCCTCCATCCTGTCAATGGATGCTATCATAGCTTCCCCCTGCTGTGTGCTCGTCCGCAGGCTCTCCTCAGCAAGGTCCTCTTGGCAGCGGCATACGTGTGCCCTGTGCTCACGCATCCTCTGGGCCAGTGGAACAGGTTCCGGTCGTGGCTGGGCTGCCTGCATGGGCTGTGGCTCTGTGGGATATAGGTTGGATGTTAGGTGGGACTCCCGTTAGCTGCACCTGTACCTCCCCGAGGTGGGGCTGGGTGGGGCTGGGATACCATCTCTGCTGTCCCCCATTCCCTTGGGTAGTCCGGTCCCCTCCCCTCCCTACATGTAGCTGTGTCCCATGATTCCACCCTTGTTTCATCGTGTTTATCCTCAGCTTCCCTTCCTGCAGCTGTGCTTCCCATTCCCCTACAGGCTCTGGGTTCCATGTGTGCATTCCCATCTACTCTCTCTTGGGCCAGACCCCTTTGTTCACCTGTAGGGCTGGCCTCCCCCGTCTGCTCACCTTGCTGCTCCCGCTCCACCTCCTCGTCTGCCTGTTCCTCCTGCTGGTGTGGTTGTGGATCTGTGTGGAAACGGACATGGTGGTGTGTCTTTGGGGTGCTTGTGTCCCTTCCCCCTTGTCCCTTCCACCCACACTCCCTCTCCTGGCCTCCTGTGGGCCCTGTCCCTTCCACTTACCTTCTTGCATCTGTTCCACCGCTCCCAGCGCATGTTCCCCCTCTTCAACCTCCATCTCACCTGTGGTAATGGGGGGGGTTGGTTAGTTCCGTTCCCTATCTGTTTGTCCCCCCCCCCTTCTCCCATTGCTGTGTCCGTGCTGGCCCCTGTGTTTGTCATGGGGAAAGGGGGACAACACAGACATTTGGGGTAATGAGAAATAGAATTTGGGGTACTGGGGGTAAATTTGGCTACTAACAAGGACAGCTAAAGATAAAGAGTAGAAGATTGTGAGCCTTACCACCCTGCTGAACTGGTTGGGCAGGATGGGGGGACAGAAAAGCCATTATTAGGCAGAACAAGCATTTTGTTGCTAAGGTAACACCCAGATGGAATCTGCAACCAGCTCAGAATAACAAAAGGAGCAGGAGGAGGAAGTGACCCGAGCCCCCTGCAAAGAAAAAAGAGACAGGATCTCTTCACCCTCTCTTCCATATTGACCAGCACGGGGTAAGCAGCTCTCAAGAGAGGCTGCCCAACCATGAACTAGAGACTTTCCAAGACTAAAGGGACTGAGCCTGGTCTCAATACCCAGGCCAAGAAACACTGATCCTAGTGACAGTGTTTTCCACCCCCTGTGCTACCTTCTATGTCTGTCTCAGAGTCCTCTGTGCCAAGCTGCTCCATGGTGCTCTGCTGAGAGTGCTTCCCTCATGTCCACTGGCTTAGGATACTCTGACATCGGTATTGGGCTCTCCATGCCTGTCCGTGACGGGGGCCTGCTGCTCCCCAAGGTCCTGGGCTGTCCTTCTTGGGGGTGGGGTGTCACTGGTGTCTGTGGGTGCACTTGATGCTGCCATGGGTGGTGGAACATCCTCCCTTGTGTGGCTCTGTGCCACAGTGCTCCCTACCAGCCTGGGGGCCATGATGGAGCCCTTCATGTGCAGGATGCGGCCCAAGGCATCGTAATAGGGCGCTGTTCTTGCTGCATGACCGGACTTCTCATTATTGTCCTTTTTGTTCTTGTACCCCCTCTTTAATTCCTTTGCCTTGGACCTGCATTGTGTTGCTGATCTTTGGTATCCTGCCTGCTCCATTTCTCTGACAATCTGATCGAAAATGTGCTCATTCCTCTTGTTGACTGCCAGCTATATCTGGTTTTCTAGGGACCCCCAGATCTTTATGAAGTTCTGTGTCTCCTTGTATCCCCACTGTCCCCCTCTCTTGTACCTCCACTTCCCTGGTGCCACTTCTGCCACTGCTGCCTTCCTGCTGGTGTCCTGTGGGAGTTCCGGGGTTTGGGCTCTTTTCCTGGTCTGTTGGTTGGACATGGGGGGTTGAGTGCTGTGCTCTTTCTGTTCCGGTCCCCACTTCCCGCCCTCCCTCTGTGCCTGTCTGCATCCCTCCCCCCCACCCCCATTGTGGTCTCCTTACTCATTTGCGGGGAGCATCTGTCCCCTGTTTGGTGTTCCCCTGTGGGGCAGCTTGCTGTGGATCCTGCAAGTGCTGCGGCGGCAGCAGCTGCTGTTGCTCCATTGCGATGTCTCTCCTCTCCTCTCCCTTCCTATTTGTTGTTTGGTGTCTGCATTCCCCTCATGCTGTGTGCCCTTTAAATATCCCTCCTTGTTCTGTTTGTTGGTCATTACCTGGCAGTGATGCTGCATGCATTCACCACGGCTGGGAATCGTTGTGTGTGATCACGCCTGGCGGTTGCCGTTCCGACATTACTTTTGGCCGATTCCCAGTGGGAATTACATTGACCATGGTTCTGGAGGTGGTCCCGTCCCGAGCTCCAGAACCATGGTTGGCTTTGGCCCCTACCGGTGATTGACTGGGGTGAACATCTGGATGCCGCTGAACAGACAGTCAGGGCTCATTGGCCACGCTGGGGGGTTGTGTGTGATTTGGTGTGGTTAACTGTGATCTCGTAACGTCTGAAATTACCCACAGTGCTGCTATTAGATTCCTGGTTCTCTGGTAGTCATATCTCTATGAGCTTTCTGTCTCAGCCTTTTATTCTCCTAGCTCTTGCTCACAGCTAGCTAGCATCTTTCTTGTAGCTTCCTGTTGGGGTTAGTTAACCATTTCAATTGGCACAGTATCTTCTTGGCTCCTTAAAGTGCGAGACACCTGCCCATCTCTGTCCTGCTCCACAGGGTTTCACTCTGCAAGGACGTACCCTGCAGCAACTATGGGGCCATCTGTTACATACCCTTTCAGCCATGAGTAGAATTCTCTCTGTTTCCAGGAAATCCTTTATATGGAAAGAACCAATTTTTGTTCCCAATGTTTTGTTTTGATTTGTTTGTATTGACTACAATGAAAACAGTTAGACTTTGACTGGGGATTCAAACATTCCTTGATTTTGAAATTTGCATCCCTTTTGCAAACTTCATAAACAAAGTTGACACGGGAGTTGCTGGATTTTTAAAAAAATTATTCATTGTGTCACTCTTTGGTATTGTTTTTATCCAATATGAATTAATTTTATTAATACTGGTTCACTATTATTCCCTCTTAATATTGGATCACTTGATTATTCACTCATTTTAATTATTAAAAGTTCACTCTTAATTATTCATTAGTTCACTCTGGTATTGTTTTTATCTAATAATTAATTTGATCATTCTGTCATTTTTAATCGCTTGATTATCACATTGTGCTGGGCATGTTACTTGATTGGATGGGTGAAATGTAACAAATCTATACATCAAACTTGAACTGACCGAACTTCAACTGCAAATTTGTTAAGAATCAAAGTCAAAAGTTCATAAAAATATTCTAAATTGGTTAAATCATATTTGAAGATTTGTTGATAGAACAACAGTTTGAAATGATGCATGGAAATCCAAAGCCCAATGCATTTCAGTCTGACAGGCCAAACATTAAAGTGCCTTGACAGCATAAGTCCCAGGGCGTCTAGCTTCAGGGTTGTGGTTTAATTCTACAGTTAAAGCCCATCTGCTCTCAGTGAACTTGGTAATAACCACCAAGAGGGCTACACATGAGTAAAGTGACTGGAATTGTTGCCATAATTGGTGCAATTCTTTCAATTGCAAAGGTGTCAGTCTGGAGTTGATCTATTAAAGTCAGCAGAGCTTCTCCAAATATCAACTAGTATTACAGCAAACAGAATTTAACATAGTGCCTCTTGGAAGATCCCCAGAAACAAGGAGCATGCTGTGCAGGCTAATCCGGCCCCACCAGGGGCAAACATCTGGTGGGCACCCTTCCCACAGGTGGGTACATCTGGGGCAATGCGAGGGGCAATGCGTGGTTCCATCTTATGTGATTACACACACACACCCCTGTGGCTGTCAAATGTCAGGTTAGATTTGGTGCCCAAACAGCCAATCAAACATAGAGAAGCACAGTAAAAGTTGCTAAGTGTCTTCCAAGAGGCTCTGTATCAAATCTAATCTAATTAAAATCTTGGACCAGAAAGAAAGAATGAGACAGACTTTTACGCCATGGCAAGAATGTCTATGATTTCTAGTCTAATTCAACACTGGTGCTGTAAAAGGAAATTGCTCACTTTCAGTGATGATTCTTCTTCTTCTTCTGTTCCAGCAAAAGTGACAGGCCGATAGACTGAAAACTCTTCACTCCCACGAAGCAGTTCATAGTGGCTCTTGTAACTGGCAAATTAATGTTTTCTCATCAGCACTTCTGCCAAGCCATGCAACAAATACTCTTGTATTTGGACACATTCATAATACAGCAGAATCCACTTAACTAGAACTTGCATAACTTGAGTTTCTGGATAAGTGGAATTGATTTGTTTTCCCCAGATGCAGGTCTATAGGGATATCTTGGTTCTTGATTTGGATAAGTAGAATTCTGAACCCTGGTAAGTAAGATTTTTAAGATGTATCAAGTATAATCACTCAGCTAAAAATATCAGGACTTCTGAGTATATTCATGATTTCTTGGCAGCATATGGTTAAAATGCTGTAGTATATGCCTTACAGTATATACAGGACGCAAGCCTTCACGTCAGGCAAGCTTGAAATGGTATTAGGGAACATCAGTACTCTCCAGACATGCGTATTCATGCTGACAACTAGGGAGAGGTGTGTGTGTGTGTGTGTGTGTGTGTGTGTGTGTAATCCTGTCTGTTCTGCCTGTGAGTCTCAGGTGGGCTATAAGGAGAGTATGTGACAGGGCCCAGAACTCCTACCCTGGGTGGGGGATGAGATGAAATTAGTACGTAGCCAGAGAATAAGTTAGGTCTAAGTGGGGCATTTAACTGACATGCCTGTGAAAGGGCCTCAGGTAGATATAAGGCCTGAGGAACTCTGAGTCAGGGGGTGAGCTGCTTGCTAGAGGCAACTGGTAGTATAGCTCCAGGAAAAGGCTCCAGAAAAGGGTCTGACTGAGGCAGCAGGGAACAAGGTTACCTGACAGTGGACCAGAAAGGTTAATCGAAACCCAGCCCTAGCATTTCCAGAAGACTGTTGGACTGGATCTCACCACACCAGGAGATATCATCACTGGATGCAGGTGCAATCCTTTGTGGATATCTCCTAGTCTACGGACTGTGTGGGGACCCACAGTTGATAGGACAAGCCCCTGTAGGAGGAGGCTGACTGCAGGGGTGGTGGAGGCCAGACATTAAAATCTTTAAAAGAACCCTAACAAGGCATTGAAGCCAGATAACGGTGTGGCAGCCACCTCGAGTTAATTCCCCTCTTCAGGCAGAGCAATCCTCCAGAGGAGAACAAGGGTGGTTATCACAGAGTAAGCACTAGGTTTCCCTGTCTCCAGCTCACCCAAGACTCCCAGAGTTAGAACTTACAGGATTATTTACACAAAGCTCTGCTCTCACCTTTCTGCTTCAAGGGGAGGGAAGGCAACTGGAGATGAAGAAGCCTAGAGCTAGCTTAATCTGAGCATTAGTTTTCTCCATCTACAGGTCCATTTTCTTAAAGTCTGCTTGAGTAGAATTTCTGATAAGTCAAATTTTTTAACATGGTCAGAGAAATTCGACTTAAGCCGATTCCACTGTACAAGGGACCCCATTGCCTGTTGCATGTATGATATATAGATGTCTAAAAACTGTATGTACAAGTTAAAATAAGTATTTGAGCCAGATTCCTAGGTACATCAAGTATCTGCTAATGGCAGGGGTCAAAAGCCTACTCTATTGTAGCCACCGCTGATTCTATGGCCTCCTGGAGAACAGTTTTGGAAGGGAACCAATGATATGGAAACTAGAAAGCCACAGCATGGTTCTGTTGTAAAGCACCCATACAGGTGGAGTGCATGGGGAGGAATTCAAATGGGCAGCTCCCAGTGTGGCTAACACAGTCACAGAGGCAGGCCTCTGCACCCCACGCTGTAACAGACCATGGGGGAGGGGAGCTGTGCCGGACCGACCTTTGTATGCAACATATTCCTGGCTCAAACACTGCGGAATCCAGGCTCCCCAGCACTCCTGACAGGTGCTTTATTATTATTATTATTATTATTATTAGCAAGCATTTATATAGTGCCAGCAAAGTACCTGGTGCTTTACAAAATAATGGAATAGACACAGTCCCTGCCCTAGGGCTTACAGTCTGAGTGACAGAGGGGGTAGGGGGGGAGATGAAGGAAGGGAAACAGAGGGAGAGACAAGTGGTGTAAGATTCATGAAAATGCGAGGTCTCAGGTGCACATGCTTGACTTGGTTACATCACAAATTATGGCTGGCTGTTCCATGTGGTGAGGATATGAGTACACAGACCTCAGGTAACAGATTGTACTGGATGGAAGGTATCAGCAGGAGTCAGGAGACGGGAGCGAGGAGTCGGGGAGGGCAGAACGGAAGAAGTGGGGCTTGAGGAGGGATTTGAAGGTACGAAGGGAGGGGGCGAGGCGGATGTGGGCAGGGAGGGAATTCCAGGCATGGGGAGCAGCTAGGGAGAAGGGGCGAAGGCGGTTAGAGGAGTAGGGTAGGTGTGGAGGGGTGAGAGAGGGGGAAGAGAGGAGCAGAGTTCACGGACTGGAGTACGGAGGGAAATTAGCACAGAGAGGTAGGGGGAGCAAGGTTGTGAAGAGCTTTATAGGTGAAGACTAGGAGCTTGGTCAGGATTCATTCAGGTAGGGGGAGTCAGTGAAGAGAGGAGAGGAGAGGCTGCACACGGTCGAAGCGATGGGCGAAGTGGATGACCCTGGCAGCAGAGTTTTGGATGGACATAAAGGGAGAAAGGGGAGAGTGGGGGAGGCCAGTGAGAAGGTAGTTATGGTAATCGAGGTGAGAGATGACCAGGGCGTGAACAAGGGTTTTGGCAGAGGACACAGAGAGAAAAGGGAGAATCTTAGCAATGTTATGAAGGGAGAAGTGACATGGTTTGACAGAGTTGATGTAGGGTTTAAAAGAAAGGGGCCAATCAAAGATGAAGCCTAAGCTATGGGCTTGCGGGACAGGAAGGACGGTGACCCTGTCGATAAGGATTGACAGGGAGGAGGGAGAGGAAGAATGGGGGGGAGATAAGGAGTTCAGTTTTAGCCATGTTAAGTTTGAGTTGACGTTGAAACATCCAGGCAGAGATAGCAGAGACACAGCTTGTGAGGCAAGCTTCAACAGATGGAGAGAGAGAGGGAGTAGACAGAGAGAGTTGAGTGTCATCAGCCTAGAGGTGATATTGGAAGCCGTGGGAGGAAAACTCATTGCCTTGGGACAGGGTCTAGATAGAGAAGAGAGGGCCAATGACAGAGCATTGGGGAACACCAACCGATAGGGAAAAGGAGGAGGAGGTGGAGTTGGCAAGAGACACATTGAAGGAGTGGTCAGAGCAGTAGGAGGAGAATCAGTCAATGATGGAGCATTACTACTCCACAGAAGCCAAGGGAGTGAAGTGAGTCCAGCAAGAGTGAGTGGTCAACAGTATCGAAGGCAGCAGAGAGGTCAAGGAGGACAAGAATGAAATAGAGGCAATTAGATATAGCCACAAGAAGATCGTTGGTGATCTTAGCGGAAGCAATTTCAGTAAAGCGGACAGAAGCCAGATTGGAGGAGGTCAATGGAGGAGTTGGCGGAGAGGGAGTTGAGGCAGGGGAAGTAGACAACGCGTTCAAAAAGCTTGGAAGCAAAAGGAAGGCGTAAGACAGGACAGTAGCTAGAAGGGTCAGAGGGGTCAAGAGTGGAATTTTTGAGGGTAGGAGAGACAGTGGCGTGTTTGAAGGCAGAGGAGAAGGCGCCAGTAGAGAGAGAGAGTTTGATGATGTGCAGGAGGGAACGGGCAACAGCGGAAGCAATGGAGGGCAGGAGGGAATGGAATCAAGGGGGCAAGTGGAAGGGTTGGAGGAGGAGAGTTTCTCAAGGGAGGTGGGACTCAGGGAAGGAGGACAGGAGAGAAGGAGGGGGAGGAAGGAGAGGGGAGGGAGTAGGAAGAGGAGCAGGAAGCAATGTCAAGGCAGATCTTGTCTATCTTGGAGGTGAAGAAGGAAGCGAGATCCTGAACAGAAAGGGAAGAGCCAGGAGGACGACCGGGGGGTGGGGGCTTGAGAAGGGACTCAAAGGTGGAGAACAGGGAGTGAGGGTCCTGAGGGTCCTGAGAACAGGAGTAGTAATGCTGTCTAGCAAGGGAGATAGCAGAAGGGAAGAGAGAGAGAATTTGAAGTGAAGGAAGTCTATCATGTATTTCCTATTATAAGCTTATATTTTTGGCCATCTGTGTTCCTAATGTATTCATTTTGAGTTTCTATATGTTAACTTTTTGTTTCAAAGTATTGGATTTGTGTTTTGCAGTATTGATTTCTAAAATCAACTTCTGTGATTAGCTTGGTTCAGGCTGAAGCTTCTTCAGCTACATTCCAATGAGCTTTTTTCTAAACTTCCCAAATGAACTTTCACCGTATCCAAGGAAACAGTCAAATGGCTAGGAGTTAGAGGGCAGATCAAAGGCCTCTTGCCAGTCGAGGTGTCTGGAACCTTATCTGTTATGTGTCTAGATGACGAATGATCAGGCCATAAACATCTCCAGACTGAGAAGGAAGATTTAAGTTAGTTTTTTCTAGCTAACATATCTATTTAATTAATGGTTGAAATAACCTTGAAGCTTTGGTTATTCTCTCTGTAATCTGACAATTATCTTTGATAAAAATATAAGGTTTCTATTCAAACCTTGAAGGAAATTTAAAAACTTTACTTGTTCAGAATTAAGAGAGCCAATTAGAATCCAGTGTATTTCCTTGCTAACTGACATCAGCAACGTCACTGCTCAGGAATGTGAGCCTCCTAGCAGGCAAGCTTAAGAAGGGAGACAAGAGCTTTGCTCTTTAGACTGAGATTCCACACCTCATGTTGGAGTTTCTTTCTCACCAACATCTTGGCAGACAAAGGGAAGAACTGGGAAGAATGTAATGTATTACTCTTGATATCTTTGAGCCAATGAATTGAGCATATGTTAAGCTTTTAGAAGCTTTTTTCTTAAAATAGAGATGTTTTAAGATCATGTAATTTTGATTGGCTATCCATGCTATTCTATGTAAACTACTGATATTCTCTATTTATATTTAAGTAAACTACGCTTATATTTTTAATATATTCTAAAGTCTCATGTTCATTTATTTATAAATATATTGTCATTTTACAATACTTGCTTTGCTAGTCTGGTATCAAAGTGAAGTGTAAACTCATTTTATACAACTTGGAAAAAGTGAAGCCCAATCTAGTATGATTAGTTCAGCTAGGCCATAAAGCTCACTTTCCATTTGTAATAAATGGGATCATGCAAAACGTGACAAGTCAGCATGAGAGTGGGATTTGTGCAAGAGGCATTCAGCAGCAAGGGTGCAGGAGCAGAGGTGGAGGGTACTAGGGGTGAGCCAAGGATGGGGGTTGTGGGAGCAGGCGGGGTGGGAGGAGAGGGGGGCAAGGGAGTCACAGTTGGAGGTTCAAAAGGCATTGAAAGTAGAGACGGCAGAGCTGGGGGAGGAGGAGGAGAAGACTGAGGGCAGAAGGGTGGGGGAGAAAGAAGGCAAAGTCCAGGAGGTTAATGGGCTGCAGGTCACAGAAGGGACGTGGAGATGGGGAAACAGCCATTTCCCCCACCAATAGTGTCTATCAGTGGCAGACTTGGCTGGAGCGGCTAGCTGCTGCCATCCATATGGCAGGGGCTCTATGGCTGCCCATTGGGAGCTATTTGGCTTGCCCCACATGGAACACTCTGGATTTCCCAGCAGTACTCTGTGCGTGACCATGAGTGGGTGCTCTGTGGCTCATGGGAGCACACATCCCCCACTCCATCTGCAGACAGGTGGTCGGTTGTGTGACTCTGGTAGTCATGCAGGGAAGCATCCAAGCCAAGCACATGCACCTGAGACCTCACATCTTTGTGAATGTTACACCCCTTGTCTCTCCCTCTGTTCCCCTTCCTTCACCCTCCCGGTCTCTCAGATTGTAAGCCCTAGGACAGGGACTGTGTCTATTCCATTACTTTGTAAAGTGCCAGGTACATTGCTGGTGCTATATAAATGCTTGCTAATAATCAATCATCATCATCTCATCTGAAAATACCCTATGGGTTTCAATGGGATTACTCTGGAGAAAGCGATTTGTGGATTGTGGTCCAAGTTAGTCTCTTGAATATCAAAGCTTTCCCTGACCTGCCTTTCCATAGTTATCTTGGTCTCATATCACTGGAATGTTCTTTTTACTCACCTGCTTTATGGAACCAGAGTGCAATAATGTTTTATTTATATTTATAAATATAATGTATATTTGGTCGAGAGAGAAGTGGAATCTAATACTTAAAAACACATTCACAATCCTATTAATATCAACAACTACCCATGACACTTGCAAATACCAGCGGTCACAAGGATCAGTGCATGGCTTTAACAGGCCAGCTCAAGACTTTTATGCAGTTCCAGATCTTTGATTAGCAATATATATGCAAAGCCATCACAGACAAGGTTTACGTTCTCATTCTTGTGCATGTGTGTTCATTTTTCTGGAGCTGAATTTCAAACCCCTAACCAGGTGTAGTTAGACAGCAGGCCAACCCCATTCCACCCCCACTAATAGGTAATTCTGATTCAGTTCCATGTCAACATTTTGGGGAAGGAGATGGCTTTAAAGTGTGTCCTTTCCATTGTTATAAAACAAAATCAGAATTGGACAATATTGACCACAGTGTAACTCGACTGAAGTCAATGGAACTTGTCCAAGCATGAATTTGAACAATTGCTTCCAAATTGTGTCAGCCAATGGGTGTAAAAATTACTTTGTAAAGCACTCCAAGTACCATGTAAGGCAGGGGGTTCTATATACATAAAATTATTATTAATTATTATTAATTATTATTTAAAATGGGGGAGGGGAAGAAAGGGTGGCATGTCCTCCCTGCCATGCATTTGGGAATGCGAGGAGAGTCCCCTCCTTTATTTTGGTCATGTTCATAAACACCAAAGAGAGAGGGCAGTTCTCCTGTAGCCTTGGAGAATTTGTTTAAGTGGGTTTTGAAACCGAGACCTTTGTGTCCCTTATTCTAAGGCATATCTTTTATTTTAAGGGAGCATCCCTTATTTCACAGCCCTGCAGGTCTATTGCACAAACATACACCCCAGATTCTGAATGCCCCAGCTCCACAACATAGTGGGTATCCCCTATTTCAGAATCCCTCCATAGTGTCCCTTATTTTTGAAATGTTGATCTAGAAGCTCTAGTGCTGTTCCCCTTCCCCTCCCAGGGTGTTTTAAATGAGTATGGCTGGAGGTGGTCCGTGGTTGCTGAGTGACACAGCTATGGAGCAGCCACTCAAGTGGAGCTCGTGGGGAGGGATTCTATCTTGCAGCTCCCAGCATGGCTACCACAGCAGCCACCTCACGCTCCCCCTGCCATGGTGGACCATGCGGGAGGGGGGAGCATGCTGGATTGGCCTTTGAAATTGACATGTTCTGGCATGAGTGCTGGGGAACCCAGGCTCCTCTGCAGTGCTCATGACCAGGTCCTGTGACTTGCAACGGCCATTTCCAAGCCCATGCCGCCTCTTAGTGGGGAACATGTCTGCTGCTGTGTCTGGCTGACCCAGTTCATATGAGCGGGGGATGCGTGGGTGCCCATTGCCACACCCTTTTTGGCTTGCTCTGCACGACACACTCCTGATTTCTCAGCAGTGCCCCACAAGTGGCCATGAGTGGTTGCTGTGTAACTCACAGGACCATGCATTCCCCTGCACCACCTTCAGACAAAAAAAAAGGACAAAAATTCTTGTCTTACAAAGGCAGATTCTTTACGATGCAGCCGATTCCACCACATAATTGGATCCTGCACGTTATAAAGTAAAAACGAAATCTTATAGCCCATCTTTGATCTCCAGTTTTTTTCTTCCTCACTGTAGGCATTAAGTAGAGTACCCATACTGAGGGACACAACTAATTATCCTAAATAGAGGGTCCTGTGTTCATTACATTTTCCTGCATTGGGAAAACACAGTGAACATGGGTCTCTGCCTATATGATTTTGGAAGGTTTTTCTAATTGCTGTAGAGGTGTGTATTACTTTGGGCCGCAAATGTGACAGCCTTGATAAGTTTGATTTATAGAATGAGGGCAGGTTTCTTTTGTAGAAGAAATGACATAAAGCAAAAAGAAGTTATCACAGTCTGCAGTCTGTTACATACCTTATCAATCAACCTTGCGTAAGTATGGAAATGAGGGAAACAGTGTCATTCTGTAGGGCAGCAGGATATTTTGAGTTAATAAATAATGTTTCTGTAGAGTTTTCCATTAAACCAATATTAATACATTTTTATTTTATGATCCTAAATTGGTAGAAGGGGACATAGAGGCTCAGAAAATGTGACAATAGTCACACAGGGAATCCTGGTAGCAGAACTTCATTCTTGAGTCTTTTCCTAGCAGGTACATCTTTGGCCCATACATCCCTGGCCTATCTTACATGAGGTTTGCCATGGAATGGATTCATTTGGCCATGAATGCTAATTTCTGACATCTTTTCAAAGACTTGGGGTGATTTCAGTCATTACGAGATCACGCTCAACCACAGTGAATCACGGTCAATTCCACGGCGGGGCCAAAGCGCCCTGCATGTCTGTTCGGAGGCCGCCAGATGTTCACCACAGTCAATACCCACATGGGGTCAAAATCAACCACGCTTCCAGAGCTCCCAGCGGGACAATCTCCGAAAGCGTGGTCAAAGAGATTCCCAACGGGAAACAACAAAAAGTAATCTCTGAATGGCAACCACCGGACAGAACCAAAGAAAATTATTCCCAGCCGGGGACAAAGCACGCAGCATCGCTGCCAGGCAACCAGCAACAACACAGACTGGGGAAGGAGATTTAAAGGCACACGACAGCAGCCAGGATGTGCCGCCCCGGCGCCTTACAGGTGCTTTGACCACGGCCCAGCCCAGGATCGGCGTAATGTCTGTTGCGCTGCCCTGGGCCGTGGTCTGGCGGCCCGATTCCCTGCCATGGGTCCGCTCCCGTCATGTCTATTCGGGTCTTTTTTTGTCCACAGGGGGTTGTTGAACTGTTCACCCCTGCTGGGAATCCACTGTGGTGAATCAGGACAGTGTGATGTCTGAAATCACCCTTGGAAGTTTTGAGGAAGTGTTGCTTTATTCCACTGGTCAAAAGAATAGTCAAAATTATCATTAAAAATAATTACTAGGGGCGGGAAACCGGTAAAATCCGGTATCCGATAATGCCGGTACCGGGCGTACCGGCATTATCGGATTCGACCCGGTAATCCGGACCGGGTACCGGATTCGAGGGTACCGGATTTTTTTTACATTGCAGCCATTTAAAAATGGCTGCAATGTAAAAAAACTTAAAGCCCCAGCAAAAAAGTTTTTTTAAAAAAAAACCTCCCCGAGTCCAGGCTGCGCGGGTGGAAGGGGGGACACCCCCCACCCACCCTGCCCAGCCTGGATTTTTGTTTTAAAAAAGACCCAGAGGCGAGCCCACCCCCCAGCACCAGCGGCCGCGGCGTCCCCGCAGCCGCCGGTAAGTATGACCCGATCCCTGGG
>QEPC01012585.1:1088450-1126513 GCA_003113815.1 Sphenodon punctatus | reverse complement strand
AATCTTAGCAATGTTATGGAGGGAGAAGCGACAGGATTTAGCAACAGAGTCAATGTAGGGTTTAAAAGAAAGGGCTGAGTCAAAGATGAAGCCTAGGCTACGGGCTTGGGGGACAGGCAGGATGGTGACTCCATCAATAGTTACTGACAGTGAGGAAGGAGAGGAAGGATGAGGGGGGAAGATAAGGATAAGGATTAGAGAGACAATCTTGGAACTTGTCCCAAGCTCTCCACCACCCTGGAAGTTCACCCAAGCCTAAGCATCTTCTGGAGGTAGTGTAAGACCTTGTTATCTGGCCAGGCATTTTGGTGGGGAGGTGTAGGCTCTGGAGTACAAGGTTTGGGATGGAAGGGAACGGTTATATTTTTATATCTTTAGAGTTTTTATTTTACATCTATTTTGTGTGTCTGTATGTGTGCTGTAACTCACCCTGAGCCCTAGGGATAGGGTGAGCTATACATTTAAATAAGTAAACTAGCTACACTTCATTTGACCTTTGTTTGTATTTATATAGTACAGACACTTTCTGTATTTTCCAGTCCTGCTTGACCTGGGTCCCCGTGAATGTTATCAGGCTGGTTGTAGGGCCGGGCCGTGTGGGTGCATCTTTGTACGATCTGGACCCCAGTGAGACCCAGCACACATGGGATCTTCTTTCCAAAAGTTTCCTTTATTGACAGTGTACCATATCACAGTCTGTCACCATATATAAAATATACTACTCACAAGCCCCTTGCTTGGGTGCCTCCTCAATCCCCACATTGTCCTCACCCTAGGCTTCTCTGGGTAGCATGTAACTGTGGTCTCCAGGCCCCTCTGGCTAGGCACAGTCCCTTCCAGACAGGCAATGTCCAGGGTCTCTTCCTTGAGCATTGGGCTAGCTCCTCAGTATATAAGCCACACCCCTGGCTGGGCACACTCCGTCCCTGAAAAGCCCTACATAGGACCCCTCTTCTCCTTCTCCTCCACCACCACTACCTCTTGGGCAGAGCTTTCTCCCTCTAGCTCTCTCTCCTGTCCTTGTACTTCCCTTAACTGAAACTTCCACTCTCTCTTAAAGTCTCCTCTCCAGGGCTGGCTTGGCCACACTCAACCCAGTTGACCTTAGACAGTTACTAAGGGCGTTTTTAGCTGAGACATAGAACCAGGAGATTGCAGCTAAATCCTTCAATTACCTGTGTTTAAATGCTTCTCCTGCAATCCCTCCATGAAAACTCCCAGATTAGTAAAACCGTGATAGAGGAGACTTTACTAATGCACATTTTAAATGTTCCAGAGTCTGCCCAGCTACCCCAACAAACAACTGATGAGGGCAGGGGGCCAGGACCAGCGCATGCGTTCTCCCCACCTGCAGCTGGGGAGAGTGTGCACACCCATTAGCTGTTTTGTTGGGGCAACCGGGGAAAGCGTGCAATTATCTGCCCCCCCCCCCCCCACGATCATCACATGAGGAGGCTGTCATTTAAAAGCACACCTCCGAACTCACACATCCAGGGGGGAACACAGTGTTGGATTGTGCAACAGTCACCAGTAAAAGCCTATTGCAAGCACTGCAAGCTTAATATGGGGCTTGTCCAGTAGGGGGAGGGTCAGGGGATGAAACAGGTTTTTTTCCTCTCCTTGTCTCCTCTCTTCTACTCTCTCTGTCCTCCATCTTGTCCCATGCTGTCTGTACAGTATGGAAGCTGTTCTTCTGAGCTCTTAGTAAAGTTCCATTTTGAAGAAACGTCTGCTGTGTGTTATTCAACAGAAAGCTAACTCTACAATAGGTTATGGGCCCAGAACATCTTCAAGGCAATTTTGAAGATTAGAAGCAGCCCAGAAGGAGTGCAGACTGTGAAAGAAAACTTCCAGACACAGAGGCCTGACTGTGAGTAAGAAGGCCTAAATCCCAGAAGGGGAAAGGCAGGGAAGCAAGTATGGCAAGCAGCTCAGAGCTCAGACTTTCAGTAGGAAAGCTGAACAATGTAAACTACCAATTGTGGAAGTTTAAACTGGAAATGCTGCTGTCTAAAGATGATCTATGGGAGATGATTACCACGAACAGACCAGCAGCAAATCACAAGGAATGGGAGAGAAAGGACAGGTTAGCAAAGGCTACAATAAGTTTATTGGTAGAAGATGACCAGCTAATCCATATAAGAAGTGAGACCACAGCAAGAGGCATGTGGATTGCATTGCAAAACTTGCATGAGAGAACTAGCCTGAATAGCAAACTGTTTCTACTGAGGAAACTATACAAAATGAGGCTTGGCAAAGAAAGTGAAATGCAGGAGCATATAAATGCCATGTTGGAAGTAGTGGCACAGCTGCGCGGCATTGGAGAAGATATAAAGGACAGCCATGTGGTAGCCCTACTCCTCTGCAGCCTGCCTGAATCTTACAGTGCCCTCATCAATGCCCTGGAGACAAGGCCAGAGGCTGAACTGAAGCTGGAATTTGTTAAAGGTAGACTTGCGGATGAATTCCAGCACAGAAAGGAGAACCTGCAGAATGATCTAAAGCAGGGTAATGAGACTGCACTGAAAACCTCAGACAAAGCTCCTAAGAGGGAAACCAGAGTATGCTTCAGATGCAAAAACGAGGGACATTTATTTTATTTATTTATTTATTTATTTATTTTATTTTTTAAATTTATACCCTGCCCCTCTTGCCACAGCTAACAACATAAAAGATGAACACAATAAAATATCATAAAACATAATAAAACATCAAAAAAATAAAAACCAACCCTCACCAACCCCCACCCCCTACCCACCCCTCACCCCTCTCCCTCACCAAATGCCTGATGGAACAGCCAGGTCTTACAACTCCTTTGAAAAGCTGGGAGGTCCAGAGCCAGATGGGCCCCCACTGGGAGAGTTCCAAAGACATGGCACAGCCACCAAGAATGCCCTGTCCTGCGTGGCCCCCCCAGAAAACCCAGGGGATCTCCAGTGTGGCACCCCCAGATGACCACAGGGGCCAGTCTAAGTCCTGGGGAGTGAGGCAATCTCGCAAGTAGACAGGGCCCAGACCGTGTAAGACTTTATAGGTCAAAACCAACACTTTGAATTGAGCCTGGAAGACTATTGGCAACCAATGCAGAGACCAGAGCACTGGTGTAATGTGCTCCCGGTGGCCCAGTCCCACTAAGAGCCGGGCCGCCGCATTCTGTACCAACTGCAGCTTCCAAGCCGTCATCATAGGTAGCCCCACATAGAGCGCATTACAGTAGTCTGGTCAAGAGGTAATAAAAGTATGGATGATCGTGGCCAGGTCAGGAACTGAATCCAACAACCAAAGTCGCCACACCAGATGTAACTGGTGGAAGACACTCCTCGCCACAGCCTACACCTGGAGATCCAGGCAGAGCTGCACATCGAGGAGCGCCCACAGGTTCCATACCTGGGAAGTCAGCGGAAGACAGATCCCATCAACCATGGGAGTTGTCAGTTCCACCGACTTACCCACTACCATCACCTCCGTCTTGTCAGGATTCAGTCACAGTCAGTTAGCCCTCATCCAATCCCCCACAGCTGCCAAACACCGGGTAAGGACCGAGACAGCCGGGCCTGGGTCTGTTGAAAATGAGAGATACAGTTGGGTGTCATCCACGTACTGATGACACCTCACCCCGAACCCTCTAATCACCTCGCCGAGTGGCTGCATATACACGTGGAACATGAGAAGGGACAAAGCAGAACCCTGCAGAACCCCACATGAGAGGTCTCAGTAAGATGAAAAACAGTCACTGAGCACCACCCGCGGAGTTCTTCCGGTCAGGAATGAGCGAAACCATTCGTGAACAGTCCCGCCCACCCCTGAACTGTCCTGCAGGCACGTCACCAACATATCATGGTCAATGGTATCAAATGCTGCTGAAAGATCTAACAGGATCAATAGGATCGATGGACCCCGAACCTTCTCGCGGCGGAGATCATCTACCAAAGCCATAAGTGCAGTTTCGGTGCCATAACCCAGATGGAAGCCAGAGTAAAAGGGATCAAGATAACTGACGCGGTCAAGATGTCGGGCCACTACCCGTTCAATAACCTTCCCTAAAAAGGGAAGGTTAGAGACAGGCCAATAGCTGGCAGGGGAGTCAACGTCAAGCAATGGTTTCTTGAGCAGAGGCCACACCACTGCCTCCTTGAGGCAGCTCGGCACTCTGCCCTCCCAAAGGGAGGCGTTGACCACCTGGCCAGCAATGGCCCCATAATCTCCCAGCAGTTCTTAACTAGCCAGGATGGGCATGGATCTAATTCACAAGAGGTGGCCTGAACCGCCCCCAGAACCTCCACCACGTCAGCGGGTGTCACCAACTGAAATTGATCCCACAAAATTGGACATGACGGGGCTTCTACAACCTGTACCTCCTCTACTGTAGTCGTGGTGAATACGAGCAATTTTATCCACAAAATAATCTGCAAACATGTCACAGCGGGCAGATGGGTGGACACCACAAGCGGGTGTTCCACTCCCCTGCTTTAAGACATTAGTAATTGGAGCTGATGTAATGTAAAGATTCCCCTCTCTGTCTTAGTAGAAAATGCAGTGATTCCCTCTGACTCCTTTGCTGTTAGTACACGACAAGACAATTTATGACAACAGAGTTAACAGCATGAAGGACACACCATGGTCAGATTTCTGAATGATATACGTGTGTACCTGCTAGGAGCGGCAATATGCTAGCATGCTCATTACCTTGAGCGTTGCATGTCAGGTTTTTAATTTATTTGATAATAATAACAAACGTGCATATTGAAAGCAGTTTTGCTGCCAGCTTTAAGACATAAGAATGGTGCAGTATCGTTGCTTGCCTTTGTAGAATATCTATATAGGCTAATTTCAGAGTTTGCATTTGTTTCATAATAAAGAAGTAATTGCTAGAGCTGAAGCTCTATTCCTGGATTCTTGCTTTTCTCAGCAAAAATCAAGGCTCTCGACTCATTCTTCCAAATTAGAAGCCGAGAAACTACTTGGATTCTAACCGAGAAGATCAAGAATATTGAGACTGCCCTCCCTCCCTCGCACCTAAAAAACAACAAAAATTGCCTTTTACAGACTCCCCACCCCCCCATGTACTCACCTGGCTGCTCCAGCCGCTGGGTCTCTTGCCACTCTGCTTCTCTACAGGGGATGCAAGGAGGCGGCAAAATAATCACTGTGCATGCACAAAATGACCACTGTGACCATTCTGTGTATGCACAGTCCTTTTTCAAAATAGTGCTGGCAGCGTCAGCACCATTTTGGGGAAAGGCTGTGCATGCGCAGAACAGCCCCAGCAGCCATTTGTGCATGCAGATGAATTTTTTATTATTATTTTGGGGGCTAAATTCTCTCACAAGATCTCATACCAGGACCAAGATCTCGGCGAGTTCGCAGGCACCTGCCCTAGTAATTTCCCAGTCTTCAGTGCTTGGTTGACAGTCTGTCCCCCTGTAAATACAGAGGTTCCGTGTGTCAGACTGTGGATGCTGGTAACATGGCTCACTTTTTATCCACTGTAGCTACTAGGGATGGGCGAACAGATCGCGGTTCGGGTTCGGCCGTTCGGTTCGGCTGCGTTCAGTTCATCCATTCGGTTCGGCTGCGTTCAGTTCGTCCATTCGGTTCGGCTGCGTTCAGTTCGTCCATTCGGTTCGGCAGTTCAGTTAGTTCGCCGGGTTCGGGTTCGGCCGTTCCGTCATTCAGTTCGGCTGTTCGGGAAATGTTGTTATGGGTGTTTTTGTTGGTTTTTATATGGTTTTTTGGTTTTTTATTGGGTTTCATATGGTTTTCTTTTGTTTTTTATTTGGGTTTTTTTGTTTTTATATGGGTTTTTTTATTTTTTTAATCTAATATTATACATATCTATCTACACTAAATCTAACTGCTATTAACTATTCTAAATGCTATGAACTAAATCGATTATCTAATAAGTACACAGGGCTACTCCTACAAACACTAAAACTAAGTCACTAACGCTATCTCTATCACTAAGCTAGCTCCTACAACTACTATCCCTAACCTATCAATCTCTCTATATCTATATCTCTATATATGGGATGGGGGGGGGAGTCACAAACAACACAAGGTTTCAGTTTAAGGTTTAAGTTTCATTTCAGTACAAAACTAAAATGAAACTTAAAGCAATCTAATAATCCTACTCAGCACCTGCTGTTCAGGAACAGTAGCTCAGTAGGTGTTGGGAAGGGGGGAGGCAGATAGTTTCATTTCTTGCAAGCTTCTCCACCCCTGGTGCCTGGAAGTCTGCTCCTGACTAGTACTACCCCTCCTATCACGTTTGACCTTACAGTGAATCTTTTTTTGCCACCCGAACTCACCCGAACGTGATCTGAACTGACCGAACTGTTTGACCATTTTGCCGTTCGGTGTTCTGTTCTGTTCTGTATGTTTGGGTTCGGGTTCGAGTTCGTGTTCGCATTCGGTCTTCCGAACAGGCCGAGTTCAGGCCGAACTCCGAACTGCGTTCGCCCATCCCTAGTAGCTACCTTTAGAGAAAAACATCTGTTTCTCTCTGCTAGGCTAAATGCGCTCCCTACTGCTGTTCTCAAAGGATGCTTTATGGGGACCCCATTCAGGGACCGTCTTTGCCCCTATGATTTGCTGGCGGCTGAGTCAGTGCACCATGTCCTATTTGAATGTCGGTTGTATGACACACTAAGACTCAAATTTTTGCAGGATTTGGCTGATAAATTTCCAGAGGCAACAAGCATATTCCTTGCCCATATGGCTCTATGTGATGCGCACCCTGAGGTAACTGTATCCACTATGAAATTTCTCAGTTTAGCCATGGATGAGAGGAAAAAATTCCTCCAGTTCAGGTCGCTGCAGGTTACTGCTTAAAATAGTTTGTTTGTTTTACTGTTTTTAAAGTATCCCCTACGGCTAAGGAGTGTAGCCTTTCTTTATTTTAGCTGTTTTGGCTGCACTGTAAGGTGTTCTCTATTATGTGTGTTGCATTGTACTATGGATCACCTGGAATGGGCAATTATGGCCATTATTCCGTTGTAATGAGGATTTTGTGTGTGTTAGGATGCATGTTTTCTCTTTGTATTGTATGTATTTTTAATGTGGACTATGGTCTAAGGTCTTGTCATAATAAATTTTGATGACGACGACTGTGGATGCTATCTCAACCATGAACTTCAATTTTATACCAAGCCCCGTGTCAGTAATTTTATCTTGGATTAAGTTGGTCTAATGCTCTTTCACTCCCTTTACTGTTGGTGCTTGTCATTATTCACATAGGCAACCTGAAATCTGCTACTTGCTTTTTTAGCAGGATCTGGATATGCAGTGCTCCAGATATGTTGCAGGCACATGTATCTCTAGCATATTCAAATACAGTGCATGGCAACCGAATCAGTTAAAAAGGCAAAATGGACAACAACAGCCCATATCAAATGCCTCCTAATTCCAAACCATTCTTGACACCCAAAACCATTCCCTCTAATGGTCTTTTAATTTTAACTACAGAACCCAGATCACAGAGAGATTTTCTAAGCCACACAATTTTCTTGAGCACATTGGAGTTATTATATTAGCAAAGTAATTCAGAGTATATCTGTTATTGGACTAACTACTATGGGTGAAAGTGTGCACACTTTTGAGCCACACAGGTCCTTCCTTAGGCATGTAAGAGGTCAGAAATATGGAATGAGAAAATTCAAGGCCTGGCTGCCCTGGAGCAGAAAATCGCAGGTGACACAGCCTGGGTCAGGTTAGGGAACTGAACTGATGTGCTGGCGGCCGGGGAGCCATCCTGCTAGCAGCACAGCCCGAGTAGGGCCAGGAACGCAGCAAAGATATGGGCAGCTGTCCCTGCCTGCGCTCTGCACCCCCTCCTGACATGATGGACAGCCATGGTGGCCTCCAGCCCAGGGCTCATATGCCATGCAGGAACAGACACGCTAGCCCACTCTGGCCTCATTGGGCAGGCCATAGCCCAGGCTGTGGAGATTTGTTGAGGTCACAGCACGAGCTAGCTGCCAACATGGCCCAGGACAATCCCAGGAAGACATCTAGTGGTGCCTACACACACGTGCAGGTAGGTCACGGGCTACCAGTGTTAAAAAACACTGATGGTGTTCAAAACCAAGAATCAATTGATAACAAAATGACCTAGACAAAAAACCTTCGGTTTAAGAAGCTTGTTAAGGTGGCATTACAAATTATACTCCAACGTTAACATGACATTAAATTGTATGTTAAGGCAACTTTATTAAATATCAGACAAATCTATACATTTTTCCTTTTTTATTAATTAATAAAAAATTATGACAACTGAAATTAAGCTGCATATGTATGGTAGGGTGACTGAACAATACTTATACGTGATGAGGACTGTATACAGTTTAATTTGTCGTTATACATTTTTTATTAATGAAAATGGCGGTTGTTGCATGGGTGCAGATGAGTGGGGATGTGTGTGCAGCATGTGCACACCCCGCCCATGCACTGGCACACCCACAGACCCACCACCCGGCGAAGCCATGTAAAAACAGCCTGTGAGGAGTCATGCGATGAACAGAAGGTTGCTGCCTCGTAAACAAGGTTCTTCGAGATGGCTCCAAACTTTCTCACAACCACCACCCTTCCAGCCCCGCATGGAATTTTCTTATATTCCTAGAAAGGGTTGCAAGGACTTGTCATTCTGAGGGGGAAAGTGCTTTTTATTCTAAAGGAGCTTGAGACCATCACATGGTCTATTATTTGAATATGGTGAGTGTGCACAACCCAGTTGTGAGGATATTGGGAGCCATGTCGAAGAACCTTTTTTACAAGACAACAACCTTCTGATTACATAGGGTGTCTTTAGACATAACGCCCTTCAGTGTTCTGTAACACAGTGTCCTACCGTTACAGTGATTAGACATACTGTCAACACAGTGTTCACACTGTGGGAAGTGAACTGCCAGGTCTTGACAGTTTAATCTGTGTTTGGGGTGAACACTGCATTGACAGTATGTCTAAACACTGTAAAGGTAGGACACTGTGTTACAGAACACCAAACAGCGTTATGTCTAAAGACACCCTTACATGGGGAGGAGTTGTCTGTAAATAAACAGCTTTATCTCCCAGTCAGATTGGTGTCCCACTGCTGCTGCTGCAGCACTACTAGCAGGCAGCACTATTAGCAGAAAGAGGCTGGTGAGGGATGGGGACCCCTCCACCTTCAGCCCCCACCCTGCCCCCTCCTTCATTGTTTGTAATCACAGAACACACGTGTTGCTGGAGGAAAGCTAGAATGGTCACCAAACAGAAGTTTTTGCTCTACTGACTCCCACTGAACAGCATAGCCTCTGTTCAATGCGAGTTTGCTACCGGCTTAACTATAGGGCCACAACCTTGGTCCTATAATAAATACAGGTTGGAAATTATGCAATGGCAAACATTTAGGGAGGGGGTAGTAGGAAAGAAGTTTTGAGAGAGGTTGTTCACATTTCAAAGGAACTAAATGTATATTATTTCTATAGCACCAGCAATGTACCTGGCACTATACAATTATGAGTTAGAAGTAGGTCCCTGCCCTGAGGGGATTACAATATAGGAAAGACAAGGGAGCGGGGAAGATAGGGGGAGACAGGGATACATTGTACTGTACAGTACATCGATAGGACAGGTCAGGACATATGCATTACATACTGTGTGAAAAACTGGCTCCACTGAAGTCAGTGGGAGTTTTTACTCTGATTCCAGTGGGGTCATGGTCCCTATCCATCTGCTCAGTGTCATGTCTTTTGAGGGAACTGCAGCAGATTTGTTATTCTAGCTTAAGGCTAATCCATTCATTAGAATGGAATTTGACTTAGCGTCAGGATATTACTAGCATCCACTGTAAAGAATAGAATGGTTTCACCATCGGTCATTCCTGAGCAACCAGCTTCCTCCTTCTGAAGAGTCATTTACTTTACTCATGAGAAGCAGAAATCTTTGTGTGGGTATACAGTCTGTCTTATTTATGTGCTGCAGGCAGTCAGGATAATCCATCCTCATCACATATCTCACATCTGAGATCCATGTTGGTCTAATGGAAGGATTTAGACTTTAGCACTGAGGGAGACAGAGAGACTGAAGTGGAACTGCACAAAATAATAAGAGCTCTTCCTTGCCTAGCAACACATAGTGGCTACACCAGAATGCTGTCACGACTACTTGCTAATCATTCTCCGATCAATAATGCCGATCTTAGCTGCTAACTTTCTATCTCTGCCCTCTACGCAGCTTTGCCTCTGTATCCACATCCTTAGTGAATGACAACACTGTCTCCTGTTGTCTATTATATTTTTCTGACTCCAGACTCAGGCAGGCATCCCTTTTATTTAGCACTTTCCAGCTGCATCTAGCTATCTTGTGTAGACAGACTTCTCTGTCTGCTTCTCTCTTCCCATTTTTCCATTAAGGGCTCATTCACAGATACTTACATACACTAACACTAAGCCACTTTCTGTATAGTGAGCCACAGTCCCCCTTCCCTACTAACCTCTTTTCCATATGTCTAACACAGCAAGGAGTGCTACTCCTTCAGTCCTGTACTCAATGTACAACTGCCTGGCACCCAAAGAAAGGCAACTGCCATCCAGTCCTTAAAATCTATACTGCTGTCACCATCCAAGGGACTCATGCAATTTATTTATTTATTTATAATAAAATTTGTATGCTGCTCCCTCCTGCTAAAAGCATCTTGGGGCAGCTAACAACATATTAAAACAATCTAAAACAACAATAATACAATTTAAAACACTATTAAAACACAATGTAAAAATACAACATACCCCCACACACACACCCTAACCCAACCCACCCACCCCCTCTCCCTCAGGAGAGCACACCGGAACAGCCAGGTTTTACATTGTCTATGGAAAGAGGGGAGGTCGGTAATCAGGTGGACCTCCAGTGGGAGGGAGTTTCTGTGACTGCACAACTGCGGTGCAGCCACAGAAAACACCCTCCGCAAGGTCGACAACCGAGAAACCTGGGGGACCTCGAGGAGGGTGCCCCCGACCAACCGCAGGGGCCGATCCAGGACCCAGAGGGTGAGGCGGTCCCGCAGGTAGGCGGGGACCAGACCATTCAGGGCTTTAAAGGTCAACACCAACACCTTGAATTGCATCCAGAAGACTACAGGCAGCCAGTGCAGAGCGCGAAGCACTGGTGTAATATGCTCGCGTCGGCCCATCCCCATTAGGAGACAAGCCGCCACATTCTGCACCAGCTGCAGCCTCTGAACCAGCACCAAGGGTAGCCCCACATAGAGTGCATTACAGTAGTCCAATCTCGAGGTAATAAAAGTATGGACAATTGTGGCTAGGTCTGAGTCCGAGATGTACGACTGAAGCCAACGCACCAGATGTAATTGGCAAAATGCCCCTTTCAGCACAGCCGCCACCTGGGCATCCAGGCAGAGCTGCAGGTCCAGGAGCATGCCCACATTCTGAACCTGAGATACCAGGGCAGGAGGGATCCCATCAATGATGAGAGCCATCACTCTCCCGGCCTTCCCCACAACCATCACCTCCGTCTTGTCGGGATTTAACTTCAGGCAGCTCGCCCTCATCCAATCCCCCACAGCTGTCAAACACCAGGTAAGCACCAAGACTGCCGGGCCTGAGTTGGATGAAAAAGAGAGATAAAGCGGGGTGTCATCAGCATACTGATGACACTGTACGCCAAACTCCCTCACAACCTCCCCCAGAGGCTGCATGTACACATTGAACAAGAGCAGGGACAAGATGGAACCTTGAGGGACTCCACACGTGAGGCCCCGGGGAGAAGATGAAAAATCACCCAGGACCACATGCTGTACTCTCCCAAGCCATGAAGGAGTGGAACCACTCTAGAACGGTCCCGCCAATCCCTGCCCGGTCCTGCATCTGAGTCACCAACAACTCATGGTCAACGGTATCAAATGCAGCTGTGAGATCTAATAGGATCAACAGGGTTGAACAACCCCAGTCTAACTCATGGAAGAGGTCATTGACCAAGGCCACAAGTGCAGTCTCCATGCCACATCCAGGGCGAAAACCTGACTGCAAGGGATCGAGAAAGTTACTCTGGTCCAGATGCTCCTGCAACTGCCGAGTCACCACCCACTCAATAACCTTCCCTAAAAAGGGAAGGTTAGAGATCAGCCAATAGCTGGCCAGGATGCCAATGTCCAATGATGAGTTCTTGACCAGGGGCCGCACCAATGCCTCCTTGAGGCAGTCCGGCACCCTGTTGGGAGGTGTTGACAATCCCCACCAGCAACAGCCCTAATGTCTCCCAGCTGGCCTTGATCAGCCAGGATGGGCATGGGTCTAATTCACATGTAAGTGGTTTGGACAGACCCCTGAATCTGAGGGCATCCCCTGCATCTGAGGGCAACACATTCTGAAATTCATCCCACAAAACAGGACAGGGCGGGGCCTCTACTGCCTCTGGTTCACTGCTAAAAATGTTGCATCAAAACTGTGGTGGATCTGAGCGATTTTATCCATAAAAAAGTCCACAAACAAATCACAGCAGGCGTTCGATGACTCTAAATCCAGGCGGAGGGAGGCCGGACTGACCAACCCCCTCACCACCCGGAAAAGCTCCGCCATGCGTAACTTAGCAGACGCAATGAGGGCAGCAAAGAAAACTTTCTTTGCTGCCTACATTGCCACGGCATAGGTATGTAACCAGAATCTATGCCACAGTCAGTCAACTTCAGCATGCAAGTGATGCCACCATTGCTCTAGCTGCTGCCCTTCCCACTTCATTCACCACAGCTACTCCGTATACCACAGGGACCTGCGTTGTTGGCAGTTTGGGAGCGGGTGCCTGGTCAATGGCCTCCACCAACATGGAATTCCACATGGACACGAGGTCATTGAGTGAGCAGCCATCGAGATCAGAGGATACATCCCCTAAAGCAGTTTGGAACCTTCTAGGTTCCATAAGCCATTGGGAGTGAACCATCCTAACTAGTTCTGCACCCTCCCAGGGGCTGACATGTGCCAGGATACCAGCTCAGAGGAGATAATGATCCGTCCATGACAAGGGTTCTGCTGACACCTCCCCCACTAACGGATCCCCCGCCTCAAAGCCTATGCAATATACCATGTCTAGGGTATGTCCTCCAATGTGTGTGGGGCCCACCATCCTCTGAGACAGGCCCATGGTTGCCATGGTAGCCATGAACTCACGCTCTGCCCCTCCCAAGACTGGCATCGGCATGGATACTGAAGTCCCCCAGAACTATCGCCCTGGGAGACCACAAGACCACCCCCGACACCAGCTCAGTCAGTGCAGATAGGGAAGCTGCCGTACAGGTGGGTGCCTGGTATATCAGCAGTATCCCTAATCTGTCTCCGGCCAAATCCAACACCAAATGCAGGCCCTCTATCTCCATGATAGTTTCCAGAGGAAATCTCCTCACAGACAATGTATCCTTAAAAACAATGGCTACACCACCACCCTCGACACCCCACCGAGGCTGATGCTGCACAGAGTACCTAGGCGGAACAAGGTCAGCTAATATAGGCTTGACTCATTGTCCAGCCAGGTCTCTGTGATACATGCAAGGTCGCCTGCTTGGTCCAGAATCATCTCCCAGACCACAGTTGACTTATTGGCTACCGAACTTGCATTCAGCAGCAGTAACCCAAGGCCAGGGACCCTTATTATTTATAATATTAATAATAGGAAGAGAAGCTCTTCATACACTGCATACTCCATGATATTGTTGTTTTGTATGCATAAAATATATTGCTATGCATAACTGCAAACATTAACTTACTACACAGTTGCCATGTCATGTATTTCCTATTATAAGCATATATTTTTTGGCCATCTAGTCTGGCTAGAAAGCATATATTTTTTTCCTAATGTATTAATTTTGAGTTTCTATATGTTAACTTTCTGTTTCAATGTATTGGATTTGTGTCTTGCAGCATTGATTTTTAGATTCAGCTTCTGTGATTAGTTTGGTCCAGACTGGGTCTCTTAAGGTGCATTCCAATGAAGTTTTTTTCTAAACAACTCAAGTGAACTTTTCACCGTATCCAAGGAAACAGAAACAAATGGCTAAAAGTGGGAGGCCAGTAAAGGGCCTTAGTAGTCTAAGTGTCTAGGCCCTTATCAGTCTATGTGTTTAAATGACAAATGATCCAGCCATAAACATCTCCAAACTGAGAAGAAGAGTTAAGTTAGTTTTTTCTAGCTAACATATCTATTTTCATAATAGTTTAAAACCTTGAAGCTGTGGTCAGTCTCTCTGTAATCTGACAATTATTTTTGATTGAAATATGAGGTTTTGTTCAAACCTTGATGGAAGTCTAACACTGTTTGGTTTCTTTAAGAGAGCCAATTAGAGTCCTGTGTATTTCCATCCTAACTGACGTCATCACCGTCAGTTCTTAGGAATGTCAGCCTCCTGGCAGGCAAGCTTAAGAAGGGAGACACGAACTGGCTTTTCAGACTGAAATCCTACACTATGTTGGGATTTCTCTCTCACCACCATCTTGCCAGACAAAGGGAAGAACTGGGAAGAATGTAATGTATTATCATTGATATCTTTGAGCCAATGAATTGTGCATATGTAGAAGCTTTTTTCTTAAAATAGAAATGTTTTAAGATCATATAACTTTGATTGGCTATCAATACTATTCTATGTAAGCTACTGATATTTTCTATTTAAATTTAAGTAAACTATGCATATATTTTTATATTCAGAAGTCTCATGTTCCATTTATTTATATATATATATTGTCATTTTACAATACTTGCTCTGTTAGTCTGGCATCAAAGTAAAGTGTAAACTCATTTTATACAATTTGGAGAAGAGTGGCCCAATCCAGCCAGACTAGCTCTGCTGGGCAAATCAGCCCTCTTTCCTTTTGTAAAAAAGAGATCACGCAACGTGACAGCCATGCATACAAAGTAAGAATATTTTAGCCCATCAAGACCTGTTTGGATGGAGACAAGAAACACACTGTGAGGGCTATTATGCCCTGGTGTTTTCGGTTTGTAACTTTGTACTGTTTGGATGGAGGCCTGTTGAAATCTCCCAAATTGTTGTATAATCAAGCTAATAGTTGGTTTCCCAGCATGCTCTTTGCTTAGACTAACCTGAGGAAATTTCAATCCTTGGGAGAGGCAGGTATGAGATTTGTCACCAAAAACAAATGTTTGTTTTGTTTAGGAGTGCTAAATATAGATTCCGCTTTAATAAAGATGTGTCTGTGATTTATTGGCAGAGAATCCCCTCTATGACCCTTTTCACACAGATACCCTAACAGTGATAAAATGGGTGTTATATTTTATTATACATGTTGCATGGCACCCTTAGAGCACACATGCAGCCCTGCAACATGTATAATCAAAGGTAACACCTATTTTATCAGTGTTAGAGTGCCTGTGTGAAAAGGGCCTAAGTAAGATTAGAAAAGGAACGGAGAAGGAAACAATGGAACAGTGCCAAAGAAACAGATGAAATTATCATTAGGCTAAAGGGGACATTAAAAAGGGGTATTCATTCTCAAGTATTAAATAGGCATGTCTATTATAAAGTTGGGATTCCGAGGCCTCATCTCTGGAATAATCCTTGTCCAGCAGTACAGAGCAGAACCTCCCTACCCCTTTACTATTCACTAACCCCGTACTACTAGGGCTCCACTCCCTATACTGCCCTGCTCCATATGAATGGCTATTGTGAGAGTCAGAAGCAGCAAGAGATTAGCTGGAAGCTGCCTGACACTTAACGGTGCAAACAGACATCATTTAGAAGGGATATAGGTGACTGATGGTAGGAAGTCTAACTATCACTGACCAGAGGGGATATCACTCTGAAACCAGGTAAAAAGATAGTTCCATCCTCACTGGCAAAACTCAGGAGCCAATGGGTTCGTGCAGGGACAGGGTTGTAAAAGAGGAAGAAAGTGAGTTTCTTTTAAAATAAAAAAAGTTCTGGAACAGCAACAAGGCACCAGCAAGCATAGCCTGACATCAGCCCAGAGCCTGCAGAGAGCAACCTTAGAACAAACACACCCCACCCCACACACCAGCAACACACGCATGAATCTCTAGCTACAGGCGGTGAGGTTGGTCTGGGCTGAGGGGGACTCTGGGACAGCCTGTCAATTGAACAGTTGGTTGGGACTGCCACCCAGGGTAGAAAGCAATCTATAAAGTATTAGTGGTATTAGCTTTATTGGGCAGGACCAAAGGTCATAGCCATCACACACAGAAAAAAAACACACATGCAGACACATACATCACATAAACAGTAAAACCAAAATAATAAAAGAGAAAGAAGAAAGCTCCTAAGAAAGAGGGAGCTTAAATTCCAAAAACAATTGCCGTTGAGCAAAGGCTTGAATCAGGAAGGCAATGACCTGAGAGGTTATCCCCAGATCCGAATCTGCCAGCGCCAGATTCAACAACATTAAATCCGATCTACCAGGGAATTTAGAAATAAATTCAAATAGCAATACAGATCTCAATTGGTCGTATAAGTGGCATCTAAAAAGAACATGATCCACAGATTCGGCCTGAGGTGATCGAAAGGGCATAATCGAGAAGGGACCGGAACTCCCTTAAAACGCCCTTCCAACACAGCCGTGGGAAGGGCCTTCAGTCTAGCAGCAAAAAATAACTGTTTGCCATAAAGTGAGTACCCAGAACAAAGGTAGGAAGCCATCACATCAGGAGGAGGAGCCACCGTCAGGTAATCAGGAATATGATGAAACATCCTTGTTTTGGCTACCTCCTCCTGCCTATCTACATCCTGCCACCTCAGCTTAAGTTCCCCCCAAGCCAACTTTGGATGTCTAGATAGCAGGTACTCTCGGGACAGACCCAGGGCAGCCAACTTAGCTACTACTCCCCTACAACAACTACTTTGGAAAGGATCATCTCAGAGGAAGGGCAACAACCCAGGGTCCCCTGGAAGGACCAACCTGGCCCATAGTTTAAATGCCGCAACCCAGGCCTTAAAATACCATCTTCGCTGACCCAATTCAATATGGAGAGCTGAGTTTGGAGTACCCCCCCAGAGCTCTAACAATGGCCCGAAGAAATTTGATTTGGACACGATCCAAATTGGAAGCTAGTAAAGGTGTCCATACCACAGCCCCATAAAGAAACTGAGCCCCAGCTTTAACATTGAATACATCCTCCACCATCTCCAGGTCAGGCTCTCCTGAACAACAATGCAACTTCCTAATAGCCAATGCAGTTTTTTTACTAGCACCTCTCACCAGCCAAGTGGCTCTTCCAAGAACCTGTGGAATGAAAAAGCAACCCTAAATATTTGAAGGTTTTTACCTGCTCTAAGATCTCCCCATCCAATTCCCAGACATGGGTATTATGAAGCTGGGACTTGGCAAAAACCATGATCTTGGACTTAGCATAATTAATGTTTAGATCGTTTGTCCTGCAGTACTGAGCAAAGGCTCGTAACTGTCTCTGTAGACCCACCCGCATCTGTGACAAAATTACCAAATTGTCGGCATACAGTAGCCCTCCAACATGTCTAGAAGCCAGTTTCGGGGGGGGGGGGGGGATGGAGTTGGGCCAGCAGAGGTATAACATCATTAAAAAATAGATTAAATAAAATCGGTGTCAACACATACCCCTGACGAACCCCTCTGGCAACCTTTACTTGATCAGAGAGGAGCCCATCTGGGCCAGTCTTAACCACCAGCCTAGAATCCATATATAGTTGTTGGATCAAATAGAGAAATCGACCATCCATAGAAGATCCACCCAGTTTGTGCCACAACAATGCCCTATTTACAAGGTCAGATTCGGCCTTTAAATCCCAAAAGGCTGCAAAAAGCTGACCATTAGACTTAACATATTTCTCCACCAAGTGAGTCAGAATTAAACATTGGTCTAGGGTCGAGCGGTTCCTCTGGAAGCCCGCTTGCTCAGGATAAATGATCTTAGTTTCCAAGATCCATTGAGTTAACCGCACTGAGCGGAACTTGGCGTAGATCTTACTAATTACACTCAGCAAGCTAATAGGTCTAAAATGCGTTGGATCAGAGGGGCTGCCCTTCTTATATATGGGAACCACAACCGCACAACTCCACAAACTTGGCATTTGACCTGTATTATTAATCGCTGTAAAAACAGCAGCAAGGACAGGGATCCACCATCCACTGCACTGCTTGATTAGATTGATGGGAACCAGGTCCCTTCCTGGGGATTTGTCACTTCTACACAAAAGGAGGAGTTCCTGAATCTCACTCTCGGTCACGGGAGGCCAAAGAGGGAGTACCCTAACTGCAGTAACCAAATCCTCAGCGTCCAACCCTGGGGGGGGCATAAAGTTCCCCAAAATGCTTAACCCAATCCTGAGGAGCCACAGATGATGACCCAATCCTCAAAGATGGGGACTGGGAACTAACTCTAATCAACCTCCAGAACTGCCTTGTGTCCCCTTTGTGAGACACCTCCAAGACTGCCTTCCATCTCTCTTGATAAAAAGCACGTTTTTTATGGGCTGTGAGGTGTTTATATTCTTTCTTTGCCTCAAAGTACTGCCCAGGAATTCGGGAATCTGAACCCTGGAGATAAATACTATAGATTGAGTGATATAAATATTTCACCTTATAACACTCACCATCAAACCAGGGATGCCGTCTAACCCCAGTTAACAAGGTACCTGCAGGAAAACGGGCTGCCAAATGATCCTGCAATTTAAGATTAAGCTGGTTAAAAGCTTCCACCCCCTGTTAATTGTTAATTGGATCTAGAATTGCTTGTGCTAGATCTCTAAATTCCTGCCCCTCAAGCCAGTTCCGCATAACAGCGATGGCAGCCAAATCCCATTTAACAGAGGGTAATCTAGTGGTAGTGGAAGTTGTAGCTTCAAGTTCCCTCTGGCCTCCTTCTGAATTAGTAGAAAAACCCCTAGGGTCCAATTCAAGACCCAGTTCCAGGGGCAGATGGTCACTAGTTTGGATCCAACCACTGAGAAATTCAGAATTCTAGGTAAAACATTACAAGTGACAATAACATAATCTATTACACTGGACCCCTTAGGACCCAAGTATGTGTATTCACCCTGGCTATCCTGACCACACCAGCCATTTAGGATACAAAGATCCAACTGGGCAACAAGGGAGGCAAGACGAATACCTGCTTGATTTACAATCCCATCCTTAGACCGCCTTCACCCCCAAAATTGTGAGGCCAGGGAAAAATTACAAAGAGGCCTCAAAACCTTATCCACACCACCCAACCTAGCATTAAAGTCCCCAAATATTAATAAATGACTATCAGGGCAGGAAATTAACAACCCTTCCAATAAGGTGTGGAGCTCCTCCCAAACACCACAACATGCAGTTTTGGAAGTCAAGGGAAGTCCATACACATTTAGAATAATTAGCACAAAGTCACCCTTAGACAGAACCAAACCCAATAAAAAAGGAGGGTGCTTGAAAACCTTGGTTATCCTAATACCCCATTCTGAATGTACCAGACATGCCAAACCCCCATTCAGCTGACCTCTACCTGAGAGGAAAACCGCTGGTAATGAATAAACTGAAAATTCGGCAAGCTCTGGCGGGAGATCTATAGTATAAGTAGCCCACATTTCCTAAAGTGCAAGAACCTGAAAGGATAACTTCAGCCGACCTAACCTGAGTTGCCCACCCAGCTATGTTCCATGAAGAAAAGTTACAACCTTCCCATACCAAGCCTTCACCATATCAGGAGCTGCCGATCCCCGATGATATAATTAGGGGGGAATAGGGCAGAAGCTGTCTGGCAAACCTCAGGAATCCCTATCTGTCCCTGAAATTCCTGGCTCACCGGGCCCTGGGGAAGGGCCACAGCCCCCAACTGGCCCTGCTGAAGATGCTCGAAAGAGCCCTTCTGACCCAAGGCCCACCCCTAGTGAGCCCTTCAAAAAGTAGTCGAAACTGGGCTGTGGGCCTGGTGCACTTGGTTTGCTCCCCCCTGTCCATCTACCCATTTGGTTGGGACCACCCCTACCCTTACAGACTTGGGAGAGCCAACAGAGGCCCTACCAAGTGCAGCACCAGATATACCAAGGTCTAAAGCATCAGCTGTTACTAGGGGGCCTGGCAGCTGAGATACCTGAGGCTGCCCCTCGGGGAGCACTTCCAAGGTTACCAAGTGTCCAACTGGGTCGAACTGGATCATCCTCCCCAGGGGAGGACTTGGCTTGGCTGTTACTAGAGAGGATGGTTGTGTCGCCCCAGGGCCCCCCTCATAGGTGCTACCTTCAGCAAGATTGCAGAGCCTTACATCAATCAGCTTCAGCACAGCTGGAGCAACTCTGCTCTTAATACTCCCCATATCCCTAGTGTTAGCCAGGACCCCTGGTCCCTCCCAGAACGGATGTACACACACCCCTTGTGATAGCCAACTAACTTGGACCTGCAGGTCAGCAAAGCCCACAGGGGTAACCAAGGGCAAGGTGGCTTGGGGAAAAGCCCCACACTGGATGCAAGAGGGGAGGGGCATGGCAAATAAGGATCGGGCCCAACCACCCTAGCTCCTAGCCAAAAGGGACCACTTGTGGAAAAATACCAGCCTAAGGTTGAGAAAAAGACTGGAAGGGAGAGCCCTCTGAATAAAGAATGGAGTCATTAAGGAGAGGGACTCACCCTGTTGTGACAAAGGACTGGTAGCCCTGACTCAGAGCAGCAACATCCTATCTCTGTATTCCCCAAGAGAAACCAGACACACACTTATTGTACCTTGAAGTCTGTCATTAGTCCTTCCTTCCCTCCCTCTGCCTTTTGTTTACAGTTTCCCCTATGTGTCAAAGAGATCTTTTGCATATCTTGGGGTCACCTTTGTAATGGAAGCAAAAGTTGTGACTTCTCCCCTCGTTAACCCATTGAGTACCCCCAACAACCCTGTGTAGCCTCCCCAAACCCTTTGTTTAGTACCCTATAACTGCCCCTTGTTTTTGCCTCAACCTTTGAGAAATCTTGGGACCCAGATACGTGCAGGTCACTCTGTGCGTGTCTGAGTTGAGAGATCTCCCAGATTCTGGTCTGCCCCTTCTTTTTGCCTCCATCCCCCGAACTCCGCTGGATCCGTGGGCCGCCTGTCCTGTCTCAACAGGCAAGGAAAGGTAACCACAGGTCCAGACTTTCCCAGCCAACTATGGAAGTCCTGTCTCTCTCTCCCTCTCTTCCTCATTCGTGTTCTCTCGCTCCCCATCGCTGAGCCGACACCAGACCACCCCCACCCCCCTTCTCCTACCATACTCCCCACAAGTCGCTTGTGTTTTCCCCTTTTAAATCCCGCTAGCCAGACCAGGACTGTGTTTCTCTGTTTTCTATAGCAATAAACTTGTTGTTATTGAACACCTGCGTCTCTCTCTCTCTTTCTATTTGGGGAGGGTACATAAACTGCCTGTAGCACGTACTGTCCTCAGCTTGATCCCTTTGAACATGTGGCGACCCCGGTTTAAGTTATTAAGCTAATTCCCCCTGAAGTTTAAGGAACTGTAGATATTGGGGTACCCACTCCCCAATAGTCATGAGTGGGAGGGGGGTCTCCTGTTAACACTAGGATCCCGACAATTCAGGCACACAGAATCCCAGGAAGAAACTCCCTGCCAAGACTGCATCTGTCTGGTCAAGAGAGGCAGGGTAGTAAGATCCTTGAGGACCTCCCCACATAAACACCCCACGTAGAAAACAAATGGGCCTGCTCCAAAATTCCAGAGGAAAAAAAAGACTGATGAAAATACACTATCACCCTCTGCATATGTCCATATGAGGGAAGAACCTGAAAGGAGCCAATTGCCCCAGGTGGAATCCAGCCCAATATCATTCCCAAGTGGTGGGCTATGGAATCCCAGAGGGGGAGATGTCCATCTGGAAGTGGATAGATTCTAAAAGATACTGCCCCCATCACTGGAACCAATTTAGGACAACATGAATCACCACCCCAAGAACCTTGGGGCTTAGAACTCGACTCGCTGGAGGCCATATTACAGCTGGCTCCTATAGCCTGGCTTGGCTCGGCTGAGGAGATTACCTGCTGCGAGTTTGAAGCAGGTTCACAATGGGGCATGGAAGTCCTACTGCCCCTTTGACTTTTAGCAGTGCCCAACTGTTGAAGTACTAGGGTTAACTGACCCGGGTGCTCCTGCATCAGAGCAACAAAATCACTGATTTTATCTAAAAGTTGATTAATCAAGTCCCCCATTACCACACATTACTTCCCAAAAAATTCAAAATGCAAGGCGTCCATAGGGGGTTTAGGATCCAGGATAGTTGAATCAGATAAATCAGAGTCGTGAATAAAAAGTGGATCCAAACAACAGAGTTCGGGGTCACAATGTCCTGATTCCAGACAAGCCTCGTCAAAACTCAGGGAAACATTGGGACCCCTTGTAGTAGCCAGATTAATGGGCAAGGGCTGTAAACCCTCCTTAGAACCCTGCGTTTGCAAACACAAGTAATAATACCTGCCCAAACGCTGTTGGGCTACTGGCAGATGGTCTGATGGCAGCACCTGGGTCTGGCGATTGTTCCTTTTGGAAGCCCGTTTCCCACCCATTGAGATGGACCAGTCTACTCCCACAGAACAAATCCAAAGCCACTAGGCTATTGAAACGGAAGTGGGGGGGGGGGGGAGAGAATCCGTTCCAAGTCCTCGTCGGGGAAGGGAAACTAGCCTCAAACCTCCCCCTTCTTAGTTTTCAGCCGCACTCCTCAAGCTCATGCGGGTCCGTGCAGGTCTCATGGCGAAAGGGACACCACTACCTGGGCCGGGCTTCTGAGACGCGGAGCACACTCGATCTGCTCAGTCTGAAGTCTCCTCAGCTGGGCCTCTCACTCTCTAGCCACCGCCACCACCACGCTCCTCCAAGGTAACATCAGCGGTGTAGCACAAAGCCAAATTCACCAAAGAGCAATCTATAAAATTCAGCTCACTGTGGTCAAGATCTTGTAACTAATCCTTTGGGAGACTGCCATACATGTACTGGGGAAAAGGGGTTTTGACTCTAAGAATTCCACTGGTAGGGATGGGCGAACAGAACCGAGTTCGGAAATTCGGTTTGGTTCAGTTCAGAAATTCGGTTCAGTTCAGAAGTTTGGTTTGGTCCACCGAACTATTCAAGTTCACTCCAAACTCCGAACAAAGTTCAGAAATTCAAACCTCATTGAACTAAATGGAATATTATCTTTTAGGGATGGGTGAACACAGCCAAGTTTGGAAATTCGGTTAAGTTTGGTTCGGGTTGAAAATCGAGTTCGGTTCGGTCGACCGAACTGGTTGAGTTCGGTCCAAACTTCTGAACCGCGTTCGCCCATTCCTATCCACTGGTACCAACATTTACTCAGGGTTAGATAAAAGATGCTGAAAGTTGTCTGTTCTTAGTACTAACAATCCTTCACCAGAGACGTGGCTAGGCTGGAATGGGCACTTGTGGAGAAGGTAGAATCCCTCTGTTCCCGCCCCCTTTCTCTCTCTGACAGGGAACACAGTTGCACTAGGGAGCATGGACTGTACTTTCTGCCTCTACTATACCTACATCCTTGTCCCTCACATCAGGGTCTGGGTGTAAAACCAGAGTTTAGTAGATTTCATCTACCCATCTTGGGGAGGGTAGAGGACCAAGACATCTGCTGTGTGGACAGAATACACAATAAATATCTTCCACAGCAGGTAAGGCCCTTTTTGCATGGATGCCCATCATCCGTGTGAGTGATGGTGGTGTGGCATCCGGGCGATTGCCATGGCGGGTAGGTGCGGGTGCATGCACACTCCCACACTCCCTCCACCTCCCATGCACCAAGCGACATGCACCAATGGTGGATACTCTGTGCATGGAGGTGGGTGGGTGTTCGTGGGATGGGCCACCCACGCACCGCTGCCTCCCCTCCATGCACTTGTGCCTGTTAGAAAAGGGCCAATGAGTAGTCCTTTTCTCCTGTACAAATGTATTGTTTTAGGTTAAACACTAAAGAGGAGGAAGGGACCTTATGAGCCAACAAACCTTTATTTTACTCATGCTTTAGTATAAAATATACATATAGACATAGCATTATATATTTAGAGAGAGAGTTTTTAAATGAGACGGCCCCACGCAAGGACCGCCTGTCCCTGCATGGGGCCTGTCTCATCTGAATCCCATGGTGGGACAGGACAGTGTGCACTTCCATGCCCACCCATCCCCCATGCATCTCCGCCCCATTCCCCGTGCATGGGGCTTTTGGCAAAAAAAAAAAAAAGAGTGCCCTGTGCATGGACAGGGTGAGCAGTCTGGGCAGGGCAGCTGTGCATGGGGCCACTCATGTGATGGGCTCCCCCACGCACAGCACCCACACACCTACCATACACACTGACCACGGGCCCCCCTGCCCTTCTATCTCATTTAAAAACACCCAGAGAGAGAATGTGTTTACTTGCACACATATATAAATAAAATAATAAAAGCATGGAAAATATATGCACTCTCTTGCCTGTACATGGAATTAAACATTCCCCAATTTCATATGTTGTGGTAGCATGCAGGGGTCGCATCCAGAAGTAGGAACCCATTGTGCTGGGAACCATTTAAACACATGATAAGCAATCGGAGACAAAGCATCTCTCTTACTGTCTATAAAAGAACTTACAATAAGCATGGACTCTATATAATTACACCAACATTTTTATTTTCTATAATAGCTTGTACGCAGACACCAAATAGCCCATTTCCTTCTAGACAAAATTCCAGGGATCCCACTTCCAACTCCTGCTTCTTATCTACTAGCTTCAGAGCCCATATTTTACTGCCTATTGTTTTTGGAGAGTGAATGACTTCTAAATCTTAATGAGCAGTAGTATTTTTTCTCCAGAACGTAGGAATGGGACTTTCTGTATGGCCAAAAACTGAAAGTACCCAATAGTGGCTCTATCAGATTAATCTGATATCTCGGTTCTTTCGTGGTATCGGGGGTATCAGATCTTTTGCACTGGGTTTTTTATCAGATTTTTTAACATTACCATTTTCCCCATTGAAGGCAATGGGGAAAACCGCATTGTTAAAAATCCAATACTGAGAAAACCAAGAACCAATAGGAGTACTGGTAGGCAGAGAACCAAAACCGATAAAAGATGAGAACCAAAACTTTGCGAAAGTCCCACCCCTATCAGAAAGTAAAAAGGAAACTCACATTCATTGACTCAGTTTTTACATTCTGCACATAAACAATTTTGAAAGCGGTTTCTTGCTTCCAAGCAAAGACACTTCATCTGGATGATTTATTAATGTGGAAGTTATTTTCCTTTAGTGTTTAAGGCTAGGGGGTAGATTCAAAAATAAATCCCCAGCGCTTCTATAAATCTTTAAATGGCCCTGGTTTTGCATAAGAATTGGATGAAAAAGTAACTCTAAGAAGTTTGCAACCTAATGACTTGCAAGGCATGCAGCTAGAAAAAAAACAGAGTTTTGTTTCTGTTGTCATTTTTCTTGTAACTGGAGCAAATCTGGTGTGTAGTTATAAAGAATAAACATGGAAAGTTATATTGCCATATTTGTAGATTCATGCTTCAAAATGGATTGACAGTTGAGAGGACACAGTCTCTGTGCTCAGCTTTTCTCTTACAGGTCACTTGTGTAAGAGGGTGACTGTTTACTGGGAAATGGCTATTTTCTTCATTTTTTTTTCCTTTTCTATGGTGCCTAGTGGCCACCAAATTTCAAACCACCAATGATCACATGTTGCAAACAATTATGTGATAGAAACAGCTCCCTATGAGCCTGTTCACTCTCAGCTGTTAAGTGCACACTGCTCCACACTGTTTTCTTTAGCATCTCGGAGTGATACAAAGGAGAAAACAAAGGAGATTGTATTTATTTTTTAAATTAATACCCTGCACCCATCCTGCCTCAGACAGTTTGTGGTGGCTAACAAAAAGGCTCATAAAACATACAAATACATAAAAACAATTCATAATAAATAGTCAACAAATAATAAACAATAAAAATCAGCACCATCAATAAAAACAATTTACAGGAGCTCAAAAATATACCGTCCCAACCCAACCCCACCCACCCACTACCCATCTCCTACACCAGAAGCCCAGCAGAACACCCAGGTCTTACATTGTCGACAGAAGGAGGAAAGGTCTGGGGACAGACAAACCTTCACTGGGAGGCAGTTTCACAGCCTCGGTGCAGGCACCGAGAATGCCCTCTCCATGGTTGCCACCTGTAAGACCCAGGGGACCTTGAGGAGGGCGCTTCCAGCAGAACGCAGAGGCCAATCCAGAACCCGGGGCAAGAGGCGGTCCTGCAAATAGGTGGGACCCAGGCCATTTAGGGTTTTATAGGTCAACACCAACATCTTAAAGTGTATTAGATACACTTAATATTTTGTGTTCTTGTTTTAATGGTGCAATAAAATAACTGGGCGGCAGGAAACTACAGATAATTATTTATATGCTGTCGGAAGTGCTGGCCGTGGAGGGGCACCTGTGACATCACTGCTGACAGGAGGGGGGAGCTGAGCGGGCTGGTGTAGCGGGCAGAGCTCCTACTTACCTGCAGCTGTGAGCGGCAGGAGCAGGGCAGAGCCGGAGACCTGAGGGCATACAAAGGAGGCAGTAAGTTGACGACCGCACGCTTAAGGGCCACACATACAAGGATGCACACCCTTAGGCACGCCCTTTGGAGTGACCCGGAGCAGGAACCCAAACTCTACTTTTCCAACTGAGACCCTTTTTTTACCCCCGATTAAGGGTCTTATCCCAATGCATTAGGACAGGCTTGGATCTCTATTGGAGGTGGAAACGTGGTGGACTATCGAGGACAGATTTTGCTCTGCCCAAGATGACCTTTCATAGTGTAAAACCCCTGTGGGAAAGACCTGGCAACAAGGGAGAGTGGTGGGTGGGCTGCAGCGAATGCCCTAAGAACTTAATATCCTTTCAATATTTGTCCCGAACCATCAAGGACCAATACATCAGGTGTACTGGAATTAGCTCGCTGTAAGGAAGAAATAATGGAGTTAAGATCCAGAACACTTCAGGCCCCTATATCTCTGGCAGATGAAATAGCCCAGGTGGAGAGCATTTATGGGGCTTCAAGATCCCCCTTGTTAAATCAAACTAAACTTACGCACTTTTTTTGCACAAGCTCTGCTAAGAGAATGCAAAAAGAGACTCTGCCAGAAATCAATTGGCAGAGCCAAGTGAACCCCTCTGCTACCCAAACGCAGGATTACATAAGGCTGGAGCGGGCACCTCTGTCGTATGATTGGGAGCACCAATTTAATTTGCTCAACCGCAAATTTGATGATTTAAATGTGAGACTGGAACTTGATATTGATACCCAGTTTAAAGAAATGGAAGCAAAACTCGATCAAACAAATGAGCTACTGTTTGCGATGAAAGTTTTGGTAGGGGGGTTGTGGCTTGAATTCAGTACATGGACTGGTAAGATGAACTTTCGAGATGTGTCTAGTTTAAATCAAAAAGACGCAGCTATACAAACACAGCCCAGCCTACAGTATAGTAAGAATAGGACTAACCCAGAGAATAAGATAAGGACGGGTGTTAAATCGATGGAAGAACTACCCATAATGCAGGAAACTGGGAGTAGCACCCAGCTAGTAGCAGGGACTCCCAAGGAAGCTGAGCGAGGGGTTACTTGTCCCAACCCCATTGAGAGTACAGGGCAGCTGCCTCTCGCTACAGCTAACAGGAACAAATCGATTGGTAAAAAGAATTTCATGCCTCCAAAGATCTGGCCACAAGACACTAATGTAAGGTGGGCCCCTGCGCTGGTATTCCATTTCAATAAGAAGAGGAAGTATTGATTTTTTTTAAATGGAACCTTGGATGTCCAACAATTTATAGCATTTATTCAGGAGAGAACGTCAGTGGGTGTTCTAGTGGAGGAGGTTGAAGAAGTAAAGGTATTGCTAGATAGAGGGCGGTTTCAAAGGTGGGAAGTTACATTCTCCTCCCTGCAAATCCAGGACAACCTATGGAAGAGTAGAGTTTGTATGAAAGCGACGGGAATTTTTCTACAAAGGGTGGAAAATACCCTTGCGCGAGCACTAATCTCCAGGCAACATAGTTTAATTAAGGACCTGAATGGTCCAGATAAAGTAATGGTAGAGCATGACCCTGTTGTGCAGGAGTGGCTTGTGCTAGATAGAACTGGATCACTGGATCCCGCAGACTTAATTGACTTGGATGGGCATATAGTAGGAGGAATGGGTATGGAAAGTGAGAGAGGGGACACTGTGCAGGCAACAGAAACCTGCTTTGACTCCTCCTCTTTGGAGTGCATGGTTGTTCATAGGCCTCAGTCTTTTCCTAATGAAGATAGTCAACCCATAGGAAGTGTCCCTTTGGAAAGGGAAGAGGGCCCGATAAGAGAGTTGCTATGCACAGAGCTAAGATCTATATTCTGACAACCACAGCAACTAATCTTACGTTGTTTATCTAGGAACGTTGTGGGGTCGGAATTAATAATGGGGGATGACGACTCCATTAGGAAATATGAGGCTGTGTGCTTCCAAGAGGCACTGGTGTCAGTTAAGGTAATTGCCTCAAGTAAGACTGTTGGAGCAAGGGGAATTAAAATTCTATCATAGAATATTGCGGGCTGCAAGCAGAAGATGAGGGACACTAAATGGATTAGGTTTCTGGTAGATTATGATGTGGTATTTTTACAAGAGACCTGGCTAATGCAAAGTGAGAGTGTGCAGATCCAGGGGTTTAATAGTTATTGCCAGGGAGTGGTGAAACGTAATAAGAAGGGCAGACCAACCAGTGGTCTGGCAATTCTAATTTCAGTAGACCATAAGGGCACCATAGTGGAGGAGCTCGCAGGCGATGTAGTATACCAATTATTTAGGTGGGAACTTAATCCAGAAAGTTGTCTTCTGTTATTGAATATATAACATCCTGCCTATACAATCAAGTTATTCCAACACAGATTAAATTGGGGGATGTGATAAAACGGATGTCGGAAGACTTTCCTAGGGCAGTCCCAGTCATAATAGGTGACTGGAATGCAAGAATCGGCGATGGAAGTGATTTAGATCTTGATCAGAACTTAACGGTTAGATCTATACCCAAGGAGAAGATCAAATGTTCTAATAATTGACGAGCAGGGAAGGTGGATGCTAGAAGTTATTGCATCTTGTGAGTTGATCATATTGAATGGAAGGGAGGAGGATGCCTCAGGAGGGGATTTTACCTTTATTAACAGTAATGGGAGGAGTGTGATGGACTTTATTATAACAGATTATAGTCACTATGAACTCTTCACTGACATGCACATACTAGTTCGACCAGAAAGTGATCATATGCCACTTATGGCATTGATAAAGGTGAGGAATGGTGGCAGAGGGACAAAGGGAGTAGGCATCACTGCCCCAAGTGGACTAGTAAGATGCCGGAGAAAATGGAGTAGTCAAGCGGCTGCGGAAACTTGGCACTTATTGTATGGGGCCGCTATGATGGTCAAGCTTAGACAAGAAATGCTAATAGAGGGGCGAGAAGATAAGCAGTCCTATTCAAGGAATTACAAGCTAATTGTAGATAGTCTGGGGCTGCAAGTCCTCTCAAGGAGGACTAACATTAGAGATCATCCTCAAGATGGTTAGTTTGATGTGGAATGCCAACAGGGGGAAAAGAAGCAGGCATGAGCTTGGTGCTGGTGGCTAAGGTCTTACTCGGTGATCCATAGGCAGGAATATCTCAGAGTACAAAACTAGTACAAGATGCTGATTAAAACAAAGAAAACCTTGAATAACCAGAGAATTTGGGCCAAACTGAATGTTGCAGCAACAACTAACAACTCAAAGCAGTTTTGGCAAATCATAAAAACAGGATTGAAATCTGGGGAGAGCCCCTGCCCGGTAAGGTTACTGTGAGATGAAAGGATTGGAACTAAATTATAAGAAGTCCCAGATAATGGTACTAGGCAAGAATGCCAAAAAATATAACTGGAAGATAGGTAAGAAGAGACTGTCATAGGTGGATAGCTTTGTATATTTAAGGATGTGTTTCTCCCGTCAACCCAATTGGAATCGGCATGCCCATTATCTCGCCCTAAGTGTGGGGGCTAAAGGCATTTTAGGCTTGGCAAACAAGTTTAGGAATACCCCCCTCTCCCAAATCTTGACGGTGTTCTCTACAAAGACTCAAAGTATACTCACCTATGGGGCCGAAGTATTCCAGATAGGGGCATGTGATCAGAAGCTATAGAGAGTGCAAAACAAATTTCTACAGAGTCTCTTGGGAGTCCCCCAAGCAGTACCAGGTGCAGTTGTAAGGACTGAAACAGGGGTAGCCTCGATCACAAGTATGACGCATCAAAAGAAATTACTATATTGGGTTAAACTGTGTACTTGATCGGAATCCTGCTTAACTTCCTTATGTCTGCAGGAGGAATTGACCCAAGTGTGTCCCCCTACTTACCTATGGATAAAGGAGATTATCCATCAGCTAAATAGCATAGGCCTCTCTCCTGAATTTCTGCTGAGCAAGTCCCCTGGACAGCAGAAATTGATCATCAAAAATACCTTGAGGGATGTAGCGAAGCAGGAGAATGTAGCCAAGATAGCAGAATGGAAGGTTGCACCACACTTCCAGAATATTAAAAAGATCCATGGTTATGAGGGATATTTGGATCTTATCAGCGAAAGGGACTTGCGCAGAGCCTATACCCTCCTCCGAATGCAGCTATTTAAGTCAACTGTAACATTGGGGCGATCAACAGAAGCTGTATGAGCAGCGTTTTTGTCAATGTAATATGTCAGAAAGCGAGGATGCTTATCACATTTTTTTTATCTGTAGCCTTTATAAAGAACTGAGAGAGGTATGGCTGGTCCCCCTTTGGGGTAAAGATGAGCAACATTTGCCAAATCAAATCAGGTTAGGGAACTTACTAGCAGCCCACGACGAGAACATAATCCGAGCGGTTGCGATCTATGCACATTTGGTGACAAGGAAAAGGGAGAGAGATCAGACAGGCTAAGCAAGTGGAGAGAGACTAAGTCCTTTTCTCCGTTAGATTATATTTGTTAAGTGGGAATGTATCTTCCCTCGTGTGCTGTTCTTCCCCTTTCCTCCTCCCTTTTTCACGTCCTTTTGTGGAATATTGTTTATCTGATTGGCTTTTAATTGATGTTTGAGTGTATGTTTTCTTTTTTGACTAAATGGCGAAAGCTAAGCCTAATAAAATTTGTGTGTGTGTATATTGCTATTCCCACTGTCGGAAGTAAACAATATCCTAGAATCCCATAATATCCACAAAGAAAATGAAGGAAAACTGTTCTTCATTGCCACAGAGGGAAGGACAAGGGGAAATGGGTGTAAGTTGCAGAAAAGCAAATTTAGTTTAAATATTAAGAACTTCCTGCCCACAAGAACAGTTGGACAATTGACCAAGTTGCTGGGGAGGTTGTAGAATCTCTTTCTTTGGAGGTTTTTAAGAGGAGACTAGATAGATATTACCCAATATCCTGAGCAAGACCTTGTCTTCAAACCAAGAGAGCTATCTATTTACATGCTAACGACTAAAGATTAAGCTTTGGTGCCAGATGGACTGTACAAATGCCAGTGACAAATGTCATATATTGACAAATGTAGAATATAATAAGTCAATACAATACAAAAACTGCTTATAGAATATGCTGATGGGTGTACAAGGGTGCCAGCAGAATTTACTTGAGGGAGGGTGGAATAGTCCCTTTGCCATGCCTCTTTCTGATATGACCACACCTCCTTTCCACATGTAGCAACATCAGAGCATTTGGAAAGGGGCAGAACAGCCCTTTTGCACCCACCCCTTTGTGACATTGCCATGTCCCCACACCTCCTTTCCCCCCTCCCAGTACCCACCCCAATTTAGAAAAAGGTGTTTTGATTAAATGACACACTGCACATTACAAACCTCAAAAAGGAAGAATTATGGGTGATGGCGTGGAGGTAATGTAACTTTTGCGAACTACAAAGCAAAAAATTAGTTGAAAAAGAAGGTGAGAAAAACAACAGTTCAGTTCATTAGACTAGGAGAGAATGAGAAAGCCATTCTGAGGGGGAGGGATTGGCAGGTAAATATGATGAACTTAATACTGGAGAATTCCTCTAATTTCTTTTGATAGAGTCTCGATACAGAGCATAGGTAGCGCTCTAGTTAAGGTGTGGCCAACTGTCCAGTAAAGTAATGAAAATTCCAGCCTACAAAATCATACCCAGTCAAGGTAACGAAATTTTGGCAAGTTTGATCCATGGGGCGGGCGGGAGGGAAACATGCAACGTGTAATGTGTCCACATTGGGTGAAATTTGGCTAAAGGATAATGAAATTATAGCAAATCAAAATATTTGGTCATAGTGCAAAAACACAACTTTTGCAACTTATTTGTAGTGGGATCTATTTCAGGGAACAATATTCACAAGAGATGGATGTCATGGAGACTGTTTCTCCATGGGTGTCATAGACTGCTTCTCTCTCTCCTCCCCCACCCCTAGCTGTAGCCCCCTTGTTGCTACCTGGAGATAGGCGGCTCTTGTTATCTGTCCCTCTGCTTTCTCCAGCTCCTGTATTAGTGCAGATGTGCTCTGTCTCCAGAGCCAGTATACTCCAACCCTAGAGTTATCCCCCAGAACCAGTATTCCTCCAGCCCCAAGGCAAATGTGATGTGGAGACAGCAGGGAGGCAGGAGGCAGCAACCTCACCTGCTTTCCTCAGCCCCAGTGTTTCCCCCAATCTGAAGAAGAGCAAGTCAAAGCGGGTGTTCAAGGAGCCTAAATTATGAATGAGCACAATGATAGACTGAACAGTGTCTTTACCACTTACATGGTATGTGAGTTAAAGGAGTGGCCTCAACTTACAGTTACCATACTTTTTGTGCTGAATGTCAGGGTTGGTGCTGCGCCGTGCCAGTGGGGGTTCCGGTGGCGGCAGGCACCGGCCCGCCAGAGGGCTCTGCTCATCGCAACTGACAGCTCGGCAGGGTCAGGCGTTCTTGGGGATTCCCGGTCGGTGTCGCAGCACCACCCAGTGCTGGGATCCTCCCCTGGGCGTCCCAGAGCGCTGGGGTGGGGTCGGCACTGTTTTGCCGCTCCCTGCACCTGCAGGCACGGCGAGGGGGCATGGCTGACAGTATAAATGCCGGCGCTGTGAAGCACACAGCGCCGGTGATCAGAGAGACTGGCCCCTTCGTGTGAGAACATTGTGTGGATTCCTAAAAGCCCTAAGTCCTTCCCTAAACCCCAGTCCTTCCCCCTTCTCTGGCAGAGTGATGAGTGTCTGCAATGGCAGAGCCTGGGTGTGCAGTGAGTGTTATGAACCCTCGTGTATTTCCCCTGAGTGTGCATCTGAGAGTGAGAGGGAGAAGGACTGAGCGAGCGCCTGGCACCCCTCTCCCCCCCCCTGGGGTTCTACCCATCCCCTGCCGGTGTAATAGTCCTTTGCCCCCAGTTCCTGTGGTACCTGGTCCCTCACCCCTCCGCTCCTCACCTCCTGCACACAGCCTTCCCATTCCCGTGGTGTATCTGGCATGTGTGGTGGTTACAAGGCAAAACAGTGCAGTTCAGTACTATCTGCTCAGTGCCCTATGATGATAGAGGCCTAATATCTTGGAGATTCTAGGGCCACCACTCTATCCTGATGGGCACGTTAACCCCGCACGCACTCCTCGAGCACTGGTCAAAGTTGCCCTTGCCTCACGCAGCCTGCAAGCAAGTGTTGCCCTTCCCCCAGCGACTCCCTCCTATCCTTTCTGGGGTAAGATTCCCCCTCCCCCGTGACACTGAAGTTTGTTAATGTTCACCTTAACTACTCTGTTAAACTGTAGGTATTTTTATAGATGACAATTTCCCTATATTTTTTAAATGGGAGTATAACAATTTGGGTATCTGCTCAAGTTTGAACATCTTTTGGTGTTCCACAAGGAGGCGACAAACGGTGTAAAAATTTCATTTCATTTTTTCATTTCATCTTTAATTTATACCCCGCACTGTCCCAACCAAAGTTGGCTCGAGGCGGCTCACATCAATAATAAATACAATATTAGGGTTTTTATCTCACGCAGGGGAAACCCAACACCAAATACATCATAATACACAAGAAAACCCTACCCTTCCATTTAACATTTCAATAATAATAACATCTAACAATATGCCTTACTAACCCATCCCAATACCCACTCTACCAGTATCAAACCATTCTTCCTTCCATCCCCTGCTGCCACCAGGGGTAGTCCTCCCTCTCCCCCCTTCTCTCACCGGGGGGAGAGGAAGGCCTCCTCACAATTTTCACCAATAGAAACCTCACATTGGGCAACCCCACCAGCGACCCCTCCATCCCAACCTCCAGGCCCAACCGAAGGGCACGACCAAATGTCAAGCATAAGTGGTGAAAAACCTAAAAGCACAGCACAGCAAAGAAGCAGCAGGTGGAACAAGTGGAGATAGCCTTCCCCTTCTCAAGCACGTATCCTCCAAATTTTGGTGCTTGGTTTAAAATATTCTGGTGGGGCTGCTTGCCAAATCAGAAAAGATGCAGCGTATTCTGGATGTTGACCTGGAAACTGATGGGGTGACTTAGCAGAAATAAAGGGATTTGTTCCTGCTGGTTATTGTAGCTTGTGGATCTCAATCCATCGGACAGATACAGGAATTGGAACATAGTCATGAACCAGATAATCCCAACGCCTGCTGTAGCCCCCTTCGAAGCGAATGGGACTTTCACCAGCACTAATAACTATTGCCAGCACTGAACAGGCAGAGGTTTCATGTTAGCCATGATGATGCTAGTTGCTTACCCATGTTAAAAAGGGGGAATCAGAATATTGTGTTGCATCTATTGTTTGTCTTTGTAAAATAGGGATATATAACAGTATAGTCAGGAATTCATGGCTATTTGAATTAGAAAGTTGATATTCCTATTTCCCAGTGTTAAAATGTTGTACAACTCCCATCCCTTCTCCAGTTTCCGTTAACCTCCACTGTCTGTCCTGTGTTTCCCACACCCAATAATATACAGACACAAAAAAATCTACCAAAAATTAGCAACTGTTGTGAAGATCTTAAGTACTGTCTGTGCTTTAAAGGACTGACTGAGACAATATTCATCATAAATTTTCTGGAAATTGGAAAAAACTTTGTCATGTTTGCTTATATGGCAGACAGACTGATACATGTCGCTTTATGGGCTGTATTGAAAGATAGTTTAGAACTTTTGAAAAAGAGGTCATTGCGGTTTGAATGGACACACCACACAAGTGTTTTATTTTTATATGCAAGAAGTAAAATCTGATTGAAGTGGAAGTCTTTGTAAACCTTTGGGCACTTGAGCAATGTATCCTGAATGCTGAGCAGTTCCAAAGAGAAGCCTTCCCACTGCATTTCATACTTGTTAGAATCTGCATAACGCCTTACAGCTGAAGGCGAGCAATGAAGACTGCAGTACAACTTAATTATCCAGTGGTCTCAAGGGCATAGAGTACCACTTTTAAATCAAGCCAGCGGCAGTAGCAGCAAGCAAGACTGCAAACATAATAAAATGATTGTAGAGAAACTAATACACTTCTCAAAGAGCTCAAAGCCACTCTCGGTTATTGAAGATCCCCTTAAAACGTTTTTGAGATTTAGGGTTCCTAGTGCCTTAAAGCTCTATTCCCTTCCAGTTCAAGACATTGTATTCCGCCAACCTAAAGAGAATTCTCTATCAGCCAGAGGATTTGTTCTTCCCTTGCCCTTCTCGCTACTTTGTTTATTGGCTGCCATCCTCCTCCTCAGAGGCAGCTGCTTTCCTGAGAATGGGATGGGAGCACTATTCCATCAAGTCAACATTTTTAAGACACGGTGCCTAAATTTTAGCTCTAAAATAATATTTATATAGTACTTTGAGAGTGCAAAGTGCCTTACAAACTTTTGGTCATTTATTTATTTAGTTAAATTTCTATCCTGCCCATTCATGGGGTCTTCAAGGTAGGTTACAATATAACAACACATACAATATCACTGATTCCGATGCTACTTTTGCACCTCTACTTGTTTAACAAACAAATCTAATCTTAATTGTGGGAAAGTTAGAGGCCAGGCTAGGTCATAAATACCAAGCTTCAAAAGTATTTATGAAGTTAAAGACCATCTTGCATGGTCTACGAACAAGGCTACCTATCTCCAGTTACAAAGTGTTCTCCTAGGCAAAAGACCCTTCTGCCTAGAATTGCCATCTTCTGTTGTTTTTTACTTGACACTTCTATTTTGGCCTATGGGAGTGTCCGGTTAAAAAACCACCACGGGTGGCAACCCTACTCCTGCATGAATGAGACTTTTCTTTTAATGTTCCAAGCAGTCTAAGAAGTTCTAAAGAAAAAGCCATGCCTGCTATGCCTGCTAGCTCTAAACTGTAAATTCTAAAATGAAATGACATTTGAAACTTAACTTGGCATTTCTGACACTGATACTCTCGACAGCCATCTTTGGGGAAAAAGTTCCATGAACCAGCAGCTTAGAAGCCCAACTGAAGGAATAAAAAAATGTCTAGTCTTAGGTTGTACTGGCTATACAACCAGTAAAAGAATCTGAGTACATAAATATTATAGTGTGTGTTTAAATATTAAAATTCAACTGATTTCTAAACCAGATTAATAGAAGGACTGAAATTGGCTCAGCACTGCACTCACATTCTCAAAAGCAATGTTGCTAACTGCCTGTCAGAAGCTATTAGCAAGAGAAAGAACAGATCCTGTTCTATTGACTTAAAGTAGCAGGAGAAAGAGACTGTAGTGCAGGGATGGGAAACCTTTTCCTTCTCAGGGGACACTTTGAAAATTAGTGCAAGCTCTGAGAGTCACATGGAAGTTGAGGGTGAGTGTGTTTAAGGGGTGAACTCAAGAAAAGGAGAGTCCACATCATGGATGAGTACCATGGATTTGTCCCTTATCCTTGTATGCATGCTCTCATCTCCGCCATTAACCTGAGCTCAGTTTTCTGTGCTTGGAATTAGGAACTAGATCCATGGGCCAGATCCAGGAACTGGAAAGAGATCATATAAAAACTTGTCACAGGCTGCGTTTGGCCCCTGCACCTGAGGTTCTCCACCCCTAGTGTAGAAAGAAAAGCTAATTAACCCCTAACTTGTACAGAGCTGCCTTTAGATCACAGAAAACCAAACTGTGGGTTGTGAGGTTACAACGGCTCTCTCCCTATTTATAATACTATTGGTTGACTGCTTGTCTGATGTCACACGTGCAGCACTTGTTCTAGTGGCCAGAAGCAGCTTTTAAAACTGACAAATGGCAGGACCATGGAAGAACGGGTATACACTTGCCTCCAGAGCATAAAATAGAGAACTATGGTTCCGCTCAGGCTCACAAGATAGCCTTGAGAGGATTGAAACAAATCCTGAGGGGCTGAGGCAGCTGGGAAGTGAAATGAACAAGAGCAGCAGGCTGCCGCTGAGGAGTGAAATAGACCCCAAGCTGCAGCAGGGAACGGTGACCAGCCCCAGGGATCCAGCCCAGCCCCAGCAAAATCCTCCTCCTGCCCGAACCCTCAACACCTACTGGGCCAGCGGCAGTGGGGGTGCTTACAACCTTGCACAGTCTAAACTCAAATCTAAACTTGAGTCCCTAACCGAAGAGTGCACCACCAGGGTTAAAAGGGAGCTCAACGTGATAAGAAAGGGAATGAGCAGAGCAGTAACAGGGCAGATCACCCTCGGGGGGGGCAGAAGGGGGACTTTCCCCAAGCAGCTGTCCTGGGGAAGTCACCCAACAACACCCGCTTGAATCCTGCCAGCTGGGGGCCAGGGAAGCACTTGCATTACCAGGAAGGTGTCCTCTAAACATCTCTGAGCTGCCTTGTTAATTTCACCTGCGGTAGAACAGGAAAGTAGCTGGGGCGTTTTAAAGTACTGCTCATGCGGAAGAAAGGGTCTGGTGGACTCCGGGGTGGGGGGGATTTTGCTGGGGTGGAGGCTGGATCTGGTTACTGTTCCCTGCTGCAGCTCAGGGTCTATTTCATTCCCCAGCAGCAGCCTGGTTTACTCCGGCTTATTTCACTTCCCTGTCACTGAGGAGTGAGAGACACCATTTCTGTCTGAATCACAGCAGCAAAGTGACTGAATTCTGCCCCCCCCCCC
>QEPC01012585.1:1024495-1078014 GCA_003113815.1 Sphenodon punctatus | reverse complement strand
CTCAGATTGTAAGCCCTAGGGGCAGGGACCGTGTCTATTTTATTACTTTGTAAAGTGCCATGTACACTGCTGGCGCTATATAAATGTTTGTTAATAATAATAATAATAATAACCATCCAAGGACCATCCCATCCACCCCATCAGGGACCGCAATCGTCTCAACAATAACCCGTGGTCCACTGTATCAAATGCAGCAAAGAGATCTAACAGGACAAGTAATGTTGAATGCCCTGAATCCATCTTTTGGCGGCGGTCATCCACCAAGGCCACCAACACAGTCTCGGTGCCATACCCTGTGCGAAATCCTGATCAAAAGGGGTCCAGAAAACTGATGCTATCCAGGTGACCCCAGAGCTGCTGTGCCACTTCCCATTCAATAACCTTCCCTAAAAAGGGAAGGTTAGAAACAGCCCTGTAACTGGCAGGTGCATCAATGTCCAGAAATGGTTTCTTTAGCAGGGGCTGCACCACTGCCTCCTTGAAGCAGTTCGGTATCCTATCCTCCCAAAGGGAGGCGTTGATCACCCCCACCAGCACCGACCCCAATGTCTCCCTGGAGGCTTTCACCAACCAGGACAGGCATGGGTCTAATTCACAAAACGTGGCCCTTACAGGCCCCAGAACACCCACAGAATGAGCCGGCATCACTTCCTGAAACTGATCCCACAAAGATAGACCAGATGGGGCATCCATAACCCCAAGCTCTTCTTCTTCTGCATCAATCTTGGCTCTGAAATCGCACTGGATCTGAGCAATCTTATCTGCAAAGTAGGTGACAAACTCTTCACAGCAGGCCTGGGATATCTTCCCCTCCAGGCGGAAGGAGGCTGGACTGACCAGCCCCCTCACCACCCGGAAGAGCTCCACTGGATGTGACTTTGTAGCAGCTATGAGGGCAAAGAATTCCTTCTTTGCTGCCCTCACAGCCACAGCATAGAACCACAAATGGGCCCGATGCTGTAGGCGATCAAACTGAGCGCGAGAACGAAGCCAGCATTGCTCTAACCACCATTCTTCCCGCTTCATACACCACAGTTCCTCAGTAAACCAAGGAGCCCTATGATGTTGAAGCGGTGGCAGCAGCTGCCGCGGAATCACCCGGTCGATGGCCCCCTCCAGCAAGATGTTCCCTGCGTAAATAAATAAATAAAATAAATAAATGTTTACCATTTTATTTTGCAGTTACATAAACATACACAGACTTCCTCAAGGCTAGCAAATTGGATAGGAACAAATCCAAGCGAGTTTTCTTACATTGCAGAAAAATTCAGACTAAATGCAATTTGCCCTGGGGATGTTTGCAACTGAATTGTCTAGCCTTAAAATGTACATGAAAAACTTCTCAACAAGGATCTGTTTTGACTCCCATAGTTACGTTTCCCTTTCAGAAAGGCAGCTCGTATCTAGTTTAAGAGGTTAGATGCTGGCAGTCTGCTCCTCTAAGCGTTCGATTGCTGCAAACATCTTTATAGTGAATGGGGTTTGTGCCAGTGAAGCATTTTTAAGACTGTGCTGTGAATCTGAATCTTCTTCTTGAAGACAGGGTCTGACACCTTGTTTTAATTTAGGGTTCTTCTATATAAATTATATATAATAGCATGTGAAAAATGTTCTTATGATAAAATAAGAGGTCATTACTAATGTAGTCATCCACCTCCATGAGTAGTAATAATAATAGCTCACAGCAAAACAACCTCCCATTCCATGTCCATGAGTTCCTAAGAAACAATTGGTCAGAAAGACCCCAGATAAAAAATCCAATTTATGCTCGGTGCAACTCCATCAAAGTCAGTGAAGTTACACAAGAGATGAACTTGTCCTAAAAAGGCTTATTACTCTAGTCCAGATTTCCCTGCAGAAAATGTATGTACTAAAAGGAACATTTACATAAATTTTCAAGGAACAGAGACAAAGCATAGTAACTGGTACATAAGTCTTGTAGGTAGTAATTGAACCGTCTAGTGCAATGAAGAATATGGAAAATAATGCTCATTCTGTTTGTGTTTGTTCAGCCTGTCAGAGTGCTTTTGATTCACTTAATGTTCAAGAATTGTTTATGGACAGGTTTCTCTGTGAATACCCACGTAGGCTTTCTTTTTTGAATGCATTGCCATGTATGCAAGCACACTGTAGCATTTGTTGCAATGATAGCCCAGCATTTAGAATGTTCCAACTTCCAATAGATGAAGTAACCATATTCTGGGTGTCTTCAGACGTGATGAAGATCAGCGCCATCATGCTTTAATCCTGCCTGGAGTAAGGCCCTCACTCAGGGCAGGATTTGGCCCAGGTGCCAAACAAGAGTGACAGCAACCTACCTCCCTCCCTGACAGGGAACCACAGCAACCTATGAGGCCACCATGGCTGCCGGGGAGCACCGTGGACTCGGACTGGGGTAAGAGTAAGCAAATGGGCCATCAAACATTTGGTGGGCCATCAAACATGATGGCCAGTCCAGCATCTATTGCATGGGCAAACCCAGGTTCTGGCCCGGGACAAAATCTGGTAACTGTATTTAGTCGTGATGACAGCACAGATTTCCGCACTTGACAAAGCATGGAAATCTGTGCTATCATCACATCTGAAAACACCCTTTGTGGCAAAAAAATTCAGTAACATGAAATATTCATACAAAAAGCACACACTTTACCTTAAAGACACCTCCATTTTGTTGGTATATGCAACATCCATAAGTTAATGCCTGCTGTATTAAGAACCGTAATTGATTACAGAGCCACCAGATGGCGCTGCTAAGTTTATGTGCACATGGAAGGGAGATAGGGTTTTGCAGTTGAATTCCTTTGTGTAACCACTCTCCTTCTTCCCTTCTCTCACTTTGTCTCAGTCTCCATTTTGTCTTGCTACTAGTTAGATGCAACTAAGGATCTGTGTCGGAGAAAGCTTAAGTAAAGTCCTGTTTTTAAACCTTCAGCTGCATGTGTCCTTACTGATTGCGAATCAGTTATTACTCTGCAACACATTTTACTTGTAACTACATTGCTAGAGAGTAGGGGTGTGAACTTCCTTTGCATTATCAGTGCAAGCAGGTCCCAGGCAGTCACATGGCACCCTGTGATTGCTCAATGTCTCCTGCCTCCCAGAACCAATCATGGGGGTTCTGGGGAGGGCACTGGCACACTGAAACACTTCATATTCTCAGGCCCAGGCTGTTTGACTCTTGTTCTGTGTTAGCTCTTGCTGTGTCCGGTTGCGTTTACAGAACTCTGGTGCTTGCACTAAAAATCTTCCCCAGCCCTCAGTGTTATACATATACACCTTGCCTTTCCTTATACCCTTTATACATTTTACCTTTTGCCTTCCCCTGTCGGTCTCCCCCGTACATATATACATATGCACGGTTTTGAATCTTTACTTTACTTTCGGGCCTGGAAGTCAATCGGTAGCCAGTGCAACACCTGGAGCACTGGTCTAATGTGCTGTCTGCAACCCGTCCCAGCTAACAGATAGGTTGTTGCGTTTTGCACCAGCTGCAGTCTCCAGCCCATCACCATGGGCAGCCCCACATAGAGCGCATTACAGTAGCCCAGCCCCGAGGTGACGAATGCATGGATGACAGTGGCGAAATCGGAATCCGAGACATATTATATATTATATTATATATATAATATGTCTCGGATTCCGATTTCGCCACTGTCATTCATGCATTCGTCACCTCGGGGCTGGGCTACTGTAATGCGCTCTATGTGGGGCTGCCCATGGTGATGGTCTGGAGACCGCAGCTGGTGCAAAACGCAACAACCTATCTGCTAGCTGGGATGGGTTGCAGACAGCATATTAGTTGTATATATATCAAAATGCATTTATTACGTGGTCATAAACCATTGCAAGTTATAACAAAATAAAATTCAAACAATACAGACAGAACATCGTTACTGTTAAAACAAGTACATCTGCTGTCACCCAGCAGACACCACTAGTGAAGGAACGGTTAATATTTGAATTACATTTACACAGACAAAGAGATACATTTTAAAAACTGACTTCTAAGATGGACAGCCCTCAGCAAAAATATAGCTACATTTTGAATAATATCTAAGTGCGTGCTATCAAGGAGCACTGCTTGATCTGGTCTGCTGGAAACTTTCCAATAATAGGTTCTAGGAGCTCCTGGTGAGGGCCATCATACAAGTGGCAATATAGAACAATCTCTGTAGTTAGATTATCAAAAGGACATAGCCTTTCTGTGAATGGGATACCCTGAATCCTGCCCTCAAGAACACAGGAGGGAAAGACATTAAGTCAGGTGGGAGGCAACCTGCCCCATATCCGGAACATATATCAAATATTCTCTGATATGTGGCCTAATTCTGCCGAGCTCTAATTGACGTCCTATATCCCCTACCCGAGAGAGCACCTCCTTCCTGTGCGAGTCAGGTGACTTGTGTTTAAGATATTCTGGGGAAATACCCATCTCTGTCAGTTGGGCATCCACCTCCAAGGACTAATGGTCCAAGAAAGGATCCTCTATCATAGCCCTCAATAAGAGTGATCCCTGCCCTGATTGCATTTTAAGCCAAAATGTCAGAGCAGCTTCTTTGGCTGTCTGTGACCATGGTTTCTGGCCCAGCTCTGCCCGAATAGCTGCCATGGGGGTACCTCTTGGATCTCCTAGGAGTTTCTGCAGGAATCTGGATTGAACCCTATCCACCAAGCTGGAATGAGAAGGAGCCCATAACTCGGCCCCATATAAAAGTTGGGACCTAGCTTTACTGGTATATACCTGAAGTGCTGGAAGGACTGCCATCCTGCCCTGTTTAGCAAAAAGTCTGCTTATTGATTGGGCAGAAGCTTGGGCCAATCGCAGGGCACTATTTACATATTCCTGCCAGGAACCAGAGCTATGGAAGAGGATTCCCAGGTATCTAAAACCCTGGACCTGCTGGATTGGGATGCCCCCAGCAGACCAGCCCTGAATTTTCGTGCAAGAAGAAAAGACCAGAATCTTAGATTGAGGGTCAGATGGTTGAGCTGGCAAAAGGTAGCAAAAGCCTGGAGTTGTTGCAAAAGCCCCACACGTGTCTGAGATAATAGGACCACATCATCAGCATAACAGAGGCAACCAACGGCGCGAGCAGCTAATTTAGGCAGGAAAAAGCGAGGGTCCGCCATGGCAGGGATGATATTGTCTATAAAGTAGTTGAAGAGTGCCGGAGCCAAGACACATGCCTACCGAACCCCCTTCGAAGTAGAAATTGGAGGGGTAATATGGCCTTGCCTATCCATTTTGACCACCAAGGATGAGTTGGCATGGAGGGAACGAAGCAGAGCCAGCAGGCATCTAACAATAGATGAATCCTGCAACTTTTCCCAGAGGGTGTCCCGATCCACAGAATTGAAGACTGCCCTGAGGTCCAAAAAAGCTACCTACAAAGCCCCATTAAGTGCCCTACACCTGGCGGCAAGATATTGACGAATGCGGCAATGTTCAATAGTAGAACAACCCTGCTGGAATCCCGCTTGTTCAGGTGAGATAATCTAAGCCTGGCCCATCCAAGTGGTCAGTTTCCCTAAAAGGAACTGGCAAGAGGCTAATCGGCCTGTAATTTGCCGAGTCAGTTCTAGGGCCCTTTTTATAAATCGGGACAACTAGAGCCACGGCCCAGGCCCCAGGCCCCCGGCCTGTGCTGTTAATGGCTGTAAACAAGGCAACCAACACAGGTAGCCACCAAGCCTTGTGTGTTTTAAGAAACTCAGCCCTTATAAGATCCAGGCCGGGCGCACGGCCATTCTGGAGGGAATCGACCAGTGCCTCAACCTCCTCCACCTGGACCAGTGGCCAGACAGGCATCCCCTCAAGTCCTAAGATTGGGACATCCCTTGGCTGACCGTCATTATCACTGCCCGGAAGGTTGTCTAATTCACTAAAGTGGGCCATCCATACAGATGCTGGAAGTTGCGAGGCTGTTGAGCCCTTCCTTCCCCCAGTGGAGACATTAACCAAATGCCAAAAGCCCCTAGTATCTCCAGTGTTGGCCGCCTGCAAGAGGGACTCCCAGCGGGCATCCCAGAAGCCCCCTCTTTTTGGTGTTTATCAGATTCCTGTATTTTGCCCTAAGGGCAACATATTGGGGTGGTAGAATGGTCGCCCGAGTGTTCCTGTATTCGCGATGCATATTTTTAAGTTCAGTTCTAGCCTGCCAACATTCTTTGTTGAACCAAGGTTGGTTGATTCTAGCGATTCCAGAGACAGAAGGCTGACCCAGTCCCCTGATGTAAGAGTGGAGGTCTGATGTTAAATAATCAAACAATTCAAGAACCTCAAGAAAGCTTTCAGAGTTAAGCAGCCTCTCGCGCAGGGAAACAACCTGAGGTTGAGAGGCAAAAATCCCCAGAGCAGAGGCTAGCCCCTCATCCCAGCGTGGGGCCCAAACAGTCTCATAGAATTCCCTGCTGGTATTGGGTATATAATTTTGCTTAGATAGGACCACTGGGGCTACTGCAGGAGTGAGAAGGGAAAGTTCCAGGGGAAGATGGTCCCCTACCAGGGGAGGGCCCAACACAAAATCTGCGACATAAGGGAGAATCCCCGCCGAGACTAGGGTGAAATCTACCGTGCTAGGGCCCTGGTGCCCAACAAAGGTATATTCTTACTCAACATCATTGAATCCTGAGCCGTTCAACACATAAAGCTCCTGGGCAACTAAGAGCTGGACCAGTCTGATCCCTGATGAGTTAATGCCTTTATCTTTGGACCGTCTAGAGCCCAAAAGATTTGCTGGGGCATAAGGTAATCCATTGCAATAGGGGGCCAAAGTCTGGTTGTCTGAGCCTATACGGGCATTAAAGTCGGCCATTAAGATAATTAAGCCTTCCGGGTACTTGAATGACAATTACTCTAGTAGGCCATTCAGGGTATCCCACATAGAAGATCAAAAAGAGCCAGCATTACAGGGAGGGATGTACAGAGTCATGATTATGAGGGTCATTGAAGCAAGCCTGGCCACAAACCCTTGCAACAGCGCAGGAAGTGTTATATTTTCAACAATCTGAAGGAGAACATCTCGAGATACAAAGCAACCCAAGCCCCCACATGGCCTCCCCTTAGGGTTCCTATGTGTCGCTGAAAGGGAGTTCGAAATATAACCCTCCAGGTCCAATGGATCACTGGACCAAGTTTCTTGGACCAGGTTGACAGAAAACCTTTGTATGTATTGCAAGAAGTCTGGATCGTTGCAGTGCCTAGCCCAGCCTGCCACATTCCATGAGCATAATGTGAAAAGGCTTGAAGAGGTTGGCCGGGATAGTCACAGGATTGGCATAGAGTCCAGTCTACTGCATCCTTCTGCAACCACAGAGATAACATCAATATCTGCCGAGGGAGAAGCCTGTATCGAGGCCTCCCAACCGCATGCCATGGGCTCTAGGATCCTGGGGGAGACACTACCCTCAGGGAGTAGTATTTTCTCCCACACTAGGCTGGAGTGATTCTGGGGCCCTAATTGCGGGGCCTCCCCCTGGGACTGGGACTGTGTACCTAATCCCTGAGGCTGGACAGGGGTTTGACAATCATCCCTAGCTTGGATGGCATTTGCTATGGTAGAGCCTTGCAGCCGAGCCTCCTGTGAGCTTAAAGTCACCCTGGGGGCCTCCTGGGAATTTGGAGGGAAGATGGCCCGCTGTTGACTCCCTAGTACAGGCGCATCTTTAGATGCTGGAGTAAAGCTGGGGTTGCTTAAATCAGGGCCTACAGCAAATGATCCTGAAGCTACAGATGGTAACAAAGGAGAGATATGGGGGTTCCTATAGACTCTAGCTAAATAAATCCCCCTAGCAGCAAATAAATAAGCTTTTGACCAGACATTGTCCACAACTGGGCAAGCAGAAAAGTATATCAAAACACGATATGAGCACAAATGAGGAGGCAATAATAGGTATCGGACAATAGAACTAGAATGGAGTGTTACACCCAAAATAGTGGCAAGATGCCTTTGGATAAGAAACTTAGAAGTCCAATCAGGCAAATGCCCATAGGGTGGGGAAACAATTTTGAAGACTAATGCCTGCGAGTCCAGTTGCAGGGGGCAAGGCTTTTTGTCAACAGAAGCCCCAACCACTGCGTCCCCCAAAGCAGCCACCTGGGGGACAGGTCCATCCTGAAAAGTTTGAGTTCCTACCGAAACCAAAATGGGAGGAGAGTCCTTGCTGCGCTGGGATAATGCAGCCTCCTGTAATTTAAGCTTATCAGTAATAATCGCCAGGTGGAGTCATTGCAGCTCAAGCTGCATGTTGGCATTCTCCAGCTGAGTGTATAGTCTAGAAACTAGATCACCCACGGTGAGGAACTGTTTACCCATGTGCTCCCAGGATAGATCCGCACTGGTATCAGTAGCAAAGGGCAGATGCCCTGTAGTCACAGCCGCAGATACCGAAGAGGTAGGATCAGAAAACGGCGTAGATGTGATCACGGAGGGAGCCTGTTCCAACAAAGTCTCTGACTCCTCTGACAAGGATAAAGGACTCACCAAGACATCAGCCTGAGTCGGGCCTGCCTTGGAGCTCTGGAGGTAGTTTTCCAGGGTTAACTGCTTGACTCGAGCTTGAAAGTGGGTTTCCATCCCTGCCTTCCTCCTCCTCCTGCCCATGGAGAGTCAAATTCACACAAGGCTCACCACTCTGAATCGTAGCCCCCACAGCCCATGCCTAAGCCCACGCACAAGGGCACGCCCTTGTGCGCAATGCCCTTGTGCGTGACGCACCAGCGCGTGCCTACGGTGCCACCGTAACCTCAGTGGTGCCTTTGAAGAGCCAGTGGAGGTATTGGCACAGGCGCGACTGTCCCGGTTGTCAGATGCAGCACAGCTGGTCTCGCCACCGGTCAAGGGCTCGTGGCAGCCAGCCACAGGTGGGAGGTAGGGGTAGTGAAACAGTCAGGTGGGGAAACGGGGAGGTGGGCAGGTGAAAAATGCCCCAGAGGCTTGCACCCCTCCAGCGCCTGTTCTCAGTCTCTGTGGTGCCTTTGAAGAGCTGGTGGATGTATTGGCGCAGGCACGGCTGTCCCGGCTGTCAGATGCAGCACAGCTGATCTAGACGCAAGTCAAGGGCTAGTGACAGCCAGCCACAGGTGGGAGGTAGGGATAGCGAAACAGTCAGGCAGGAAAAAAGGGAGGAAGGCAGGTGAAAAATGCCCCAGAGGCTCGCACCCCTCCCTTGTAACTATATAGATATTATATATTATATAGATATTACTCGATACTAGGCTGTTTTATTATATCTATATTAGGATTATAGGATAGAAATAGGAGTAATACATAGCATATAGGCGTTATATTGCATATACTATATGTTATTAAGTTTAGGTTAGACATACATATTAGCAATTACATATTGTCACTGTGCACTTACTACTGTATTATAATGAGAAAGGGAGGAAGGACTTCTGAGAAGTCTGGGGCAGGTGGCCTTGGTAGAGGGCATGGGCGTGGGCATGGAAGAGTTGGCAAGTCTGCTGGCAGTTCTGCCGTTGGTAGCAGACCACTGCCCAAGATTAAAAGAATATTTCCCCCCTCCAAGCTGTGGGTCTTCTCAGGGGAAGAAGCTGCAGAAATTTTGGAGATGGCAATTGTGGAAGGCGGGGAGTCCCAGCCTTCCACTAGTAGTGGCACTGGAGGAGGAAGCAAAGGGGGGTGCGCAGCAGCAGCAGTGCACCCCTCCTGAAGCACCACCTGGCACTGGCAGCAGTGATTTGGCACAGATACCAATACCAATAACGACACCGAAAATGAATAATGAAATTTCGTTAATAACAAAAATGAAAACGACAGTTTTTAATAACGAAAACGAATAACGACATGGGTCCCTGGTGCACACCTCTACTAGAGAGGAAGGGAAAGCTGTAGTGGTGATGCAGGCTTGCTCCTGCATACTCTGCCTGAGACTCTACACACAAAGGATAGCTCATGCCTGGCCAGCATGCCCAACAGAAAGGTTACGGAGGCAGGGACTCAGGACAAAGGGTGCAGCGCTGACCCATTGTTGCAGGAACACACAGGTGCCATGCCAGGGAGGAAGGATCCATAGGCCCAGCCAGCCCCATGCTCCAGTAGTCGTGTAAGCAGACATGTGGATACAAATTCAAAAGGAGTAAGGGCCTGGGAGGTGCATAGCAGCAATATTGGCCCGATGCTGAAGGCAAAGAACAATTGCAGCCCATGGAAGGTGGTTTATGTAGCCCTGACACCCAAACTATACCCTCTTTCCTGGAGAGGATGTATCTGCAAGAGGAATAAAAAAAGAAACAATGCTTTGGGTGCTTTAAATGCCCCCTCGTAAGAAAATGCTGGTTTCACCGGAGGGTTTGTGGGACAGTTGTTCACCCCAAGTGAGGCAGCTAATGGATATGCTGCAGCAGAAGCTATCTGGGAACCAAATACAGAATAGAAGGCATTGTCTTTTGCTCAATTCAATTTATATGAAGAAAAAGAGAAATTTTCTCACACTTATTTTTTTTTTAAAGTATTGGACTTGGAAAAGACGTTCTTGGGTATGTGAGGACAAACCTCAACAGAAAATCAGAATACTTCTTGTTCAAATGGTTTGCACAGGCAATTAAGTTAAGAAATAGTAGATATCACTCCTTTTGTATAAAGCTACAGTATCTGGAATGTATTGTCATGTAGATTAAAAGCAGCTATTCACAGTTAAAAGCACTTCATGCTATATAAATTCCTCTTTCCAGTGTCAGCCACATAAAAACTGAATTTTTGAGTTTTAGGGCCTTTTAAATAAGACCCTAATACCACTTTCAAATAAGCAGCCTTTGCCTGTTACAGAGACATCCAGGACAGGTAAGGTCCATAATACATTATGTTTTGTTTCTACCAAATTAAATCTACGTATGACCTACCACCACCTCCAGCTACTCCTGAGTGTGAACCTATAAACTCTCACACACAAAGTTAGAGCAAACTGAACAAAAATATGGATGGGAGAGAATGCTAAGAAACACTGTGGTGTTACAGGATATCATGCATTGCTGATGATTCATTTTGTGGTACTATTTCCTTTGAGCCTTTTCTAAACAGACTACAGTATTAGGTTGTACTGTTGGAGATGGCTTCTTTTTTATATATAGAAAATCAAGGTCATGACCAAACGTTGATCACTGAAGAACCCATGGATTTTTGGGGTGAAAGTAAAGAAATTAACTTTGGTGTCTTTCCAGTATTTCAACAAGAAAACTAGAGTCTCAGCATGCCTATGTTTCTAATGGATGGTTCTCCCATGCTGTGTTAAATATTGGACATTTCAGTGGTTAGCTGAAGTGAAAGGTCTCTCTCTTATGCTAGGATGCTTCAATATTTTATTAGTCATCCCATTTCAGTGGTTAGCTGAAGTGAAATGTCTCTCTCATGCTAGGATGCTGGGATGCTTCAATATTTTATTCTTTTTCAAGTTTCTTTGGGAATCACAGATTAAAGGAAATTAAGGTGAAAAGGCAGACAACTCAGCTATTTTGTCAAATCCATCTATTTATTTATTTATTTTTAAAAAGTAAGCTACTCTCTTAATTATATCATCCTGACCCTTGATAAGAAACCCCTTACGTCTCGGACCTAATTTCCCTACGCACTCCTGCACGTGCTCTCCGCTCTTCCTCTGTCCCCTCCCTCGTTTCTCTTGCTCGCCTAACCGCCTTCGACCCTTCTCCCTCGCTGCCCCTCATGCCTGGAACTCCCTCCCTGCCCACATCCGCCTTGCCCCCTCCCTCCGCTCCTTCAAATCCCTCCTCAAAACCCACCTTTTCCTTGCTGCCTTTCCCAATGCCTGTTAGTCTTTCCCCTTACTCTTATTGCCGGCCCTCCTCTGCTGACTGCTGCCACCAACCTCTTCTGTAAACCAAGCCAAGCACACGCACCTGAGACTTCGCATCTGCTTGAATGTTTGTTTGTCTTCTCCCCTGTCTCTCCCACTGTCCCCTCTCCTTGTCTCCCCCCCCTTTTTTTGTCTTTTAGATTGTAAGCCACAGGCAGGGACCATGTCTAATTCTATGTTCTGTACAGCACCAGGTCACATGACTGGCGCTATATAAATGTTTATAATAATAATAATAATGAGCTTATATGCCTCTCCTCTCCCAGCTTCCTTTCCACTATACTGATTGGTTCTGTCTTTGGTCCTCATTCTGAAAGCTAAATTCATATGGATACAAGGGTTTGCCTGTGCAAATACAAGTGCAGATCCAGAAAGTTGGTAGACTCATTGTCTTCTGAGTCAGCAAAACAGGGAAGACTCTGCCCTATTTCAACAATGTGTTGTCTACCACAGTGAAGTGTCACCACCTCTAACAGGGTGTGTGGGACACTTTATGCATTTACTAGCATTTATTGGCCTGAGATATGTTACTTACTCACGGTCTAGACCTTTGTAAGCACTGAAGGAAGCAGATGTTCCTAACACATATTATGACAGTCATTCCAATGTTCAAACAAAATTGCTGAAGGCTACAAATGTCGAGTAGTTCTGTTGATGTGCACAAGAGTATTTTTGACTTTCATTATAAAAATAAAAGACTGAAAGGCAGACAGAAGTCAGCCAGGTTGACTATCATGTCCATCACTCAAACGCTTGTTAAGGAAGCAGAACAAATGTGTTGTTCTGCTTTGAATATGATGCTCCTTTTTGTGACAGCAGAAATTAGCACTTTTAAGAGTAAAAACATATGCTACCTATGAAATCAATATAAGAGTCAGCAGGCACATGAGCTATAGTCAATCTCGCAGCTTAGTTGACATTAGGGGTGGGAATATCGGTATCGGATTAATCCGATAATCACCGGTATCGGCATACCGGTTTTTTAACACTGGCTGCTTTACCGGTTTTTTAACATTTATTTCCATTGAAATAAATGGCCGCAATGTAAAAAAAACGGTAAAGCAGCCAATGTTAAAAAAACGGTATGCCGATAGTGGTAAATCTGATACCAGGGAGATCCGATACCGGTCAATCCGGTATCCGGTATTCTCCCCGGTGTCCCACCCCTAGTTGACATAGTGGTAATCATGCCTGAACTTGTACCACAGACAAATCCTGCTGAATGCATCATGATCTGTGTACGATACCTATTGTTTCATAGCTAAAAAAAGGTAAAACGTACAGAATAATAATAATAATAATAATAATAATAATAATAAATACAGAGACCTGAGTTCACTCCATTTTCCCCATTGGTGACAATGGGGGAAATGCAGTGAATACATGCCCCTGAATAAAGTAATATTTCATAGAATCGTAGAGCTGGAAGGGACTTCAAGGGTAATCTAGTCCAGTCCCATACTTTGTGGCAGCCTTTTAGATATTTGAAGACTGATATCATGTCTCCCTTTTAACTTTTCCTCTCTAGGATAAAAAAAACACAGTTCCTTCAGCCTTTCCTCATATGACTTTCTTTCCAGAGCCTTTTCATCTTAGTTACCCCCCTCTGAACCCACACCAAATTGTCAATGTCCTTCTTATAATGAGATGCCAAAAGCTGGACGTAGTACTCCACGCAAGGTCTTACCAATGCAGAGTACAGTGGAATTATTCCTTCCATTGATTTGGAATCAATGTTTCTGCTAATGCAGCCTAAAATTGCATTGGCCTTTTTTGCAGCCACATTACATTGCTAACCAATGTTCAGCACATGATTAACCACAAACCCTAAATCCTTTACATGTTTGCTGCCAAGTCAGCTATCCTCCATCTTATTCTTGTGCATTTGGTTCTTCTTTCCTAAATATACAACTTTGCATTGATCTCTGCTGATTCCATTTTGTTAATTTCAGCCCAGTTTTCTAATCTATCAAGACTGTACTCAGTGATAATCAACAATTAATGGAGAAGAAGAACAGGGAGAAAGAAGAATAAATAACCTGGGGTGACTTGGAGGTAGTGATAATAGAAATGAGTTGCCAAGCAGGCATCTGAAAATTTCCCCTAAAAATGGGTATATACACCTAGGGTAAGCAAACTGTGGCTCAGGATGGGAACCACATATAGCACTTGGGAAGTTCAGATATGGCTCTTGGCCAGGACCTGCTCCTGGTCTTTTCATTCCCTTAATGGTCCTGTCTTACGTCATTGCACCTGAGTCACTAGCTGAATTACACCTGTTTCTCAGAATCTCAACAGCCAGGACCCCCGGAACACCAACTCTACCAGCCAGTCACAAAATACGAATGGTTTGTGTGCACATACATGTGTGTGCATGCACTTGTGCAAGTTTTTGTGGATCTCAGCCATATGAGGATTCTGGTACATGAGGGGGTAACATTGCCCACACCTGGAATATATGTATCTTGTATATATCCATGCCAACGTCAGTCTTGGAGGAGCGGAGCATGAGTTCATGGCCGCCCTGGCAGCCATGGGCCTGTCTCAAGTAGACATTGACTCAAACACATGATGGGGGTCACACCCTAGACCGACTTTTTGCACCGGTTTTGAGGTGGGGGATTCGTTAGTGGGGGAGGTATCAGCAGTGCCCTTGTCATGAACAGATCATTACCTCCTACAGACTTTTCTCCCGGTGCATGTCTGCCCCCGGAGAGGTACGGAACCAGTTCAGTTGGTTCACCCCTGAAGACTGATGGAACCACAGCAGTTCCTGAATGCTCTGTGGGAGGTACCCTCTGATCTTGGATGACCACTCGCTCAGTGACCTCATGGCACTTTGGAACACACCTGGATGATCGAGGCCATCAACTGGATGGCTCCTAGGCATCTGCTCCCTGCACATCAGCACCGCAGGCTTCCTTGATTTACTGAGGATCTGCGGCAACTGAAGCGGGAAGGGCAGTGGTTGGAGCAATGGTGGCACCGCTCTCATGCTGAAGCCAACAGACTGAGACTTAGAGCTAGTTTGTGTGCCTACACCATGGCTGTTCAGGCAGTGAAGGAAATCCTTTGCTTCCCTCATAGTATCTCTGAAGTCTTGCCCAGGGAGCTTTCCTGGGTGGTGAGGGGGCTGGTCGGTCCAGCCTTCTTCCACCTAGAACTGGAATCTTCCAGTGCCTGCTGTGACATGTTTGTTGATTACTTCATAGATAAAATCACTTGTATTCACCAGGATTTTGACACCACACTTATTATGATAGAAGCGCCAGAGGTAATGGAAGCCCCGACTTGTCTGGTTTCATGGGATCATTTTCAATGGGTGTCATCCACTGATGTGTAGGATGTCCTTGGGGCTGTCAGAGTCACATCTTGTGAACAGGACCAGTGCCAGTCCTGGCTGGTTAAGGCCAGTTGGTAGACATTGGGTCCATTGCTGGTGTGGGGGGGGTCAATTCCTCCCTTCAGGAGGGCAGAGTGCCGAGCTGCCTCAAAGAGGTGGTGGTGCGGCCTCTGCTCAAAAAACCATTTCTTGACATTGACTCCCTCACCAGCTATTGGCCGGTCTCTACTCTTCCCTTTTTAGGGAAGGTTATTGAGCGGGTGGTGGCTTGGTACCTTCAGGAGCACCTTGACTACATCAGGTTTCTAGATCCCTCGCAGTCCAGCTTTTGTCCAGGTTATGGCACTGAGACTGTGCTTGTGGCTTTGGTCGATGACTTCCACCATGAATTGGATCAGAGTCGTTCGACTCTGCTGATTCTGTTAGATCTGTTGGCTGCTTTTGATACCATTTACCACGAGATGCTGATGACTCACTTCTAGGACTGAGCCAGGGTAGATAAGATAAGATTTATTAAGCTTAGCCATAGGTCATTGCTGGACAAACAACAGAGACAAACAAACCTATACATACACATAGTCCATATGGCCGACAATAAAACCAAATAGACCTACATAGTACATAGTCTACTATAATCCAAGTTAAACAAAAAATGGGAAAAACCCATGGTTCAGTTACCTCAAAAGTGCAATTTACTTAAAGCACCTTTTATCAAGCCATCATTCCGTATGACCTTCCTCTTCTTTTTGAGAGCCTGCCAAGGGAGCACAAGACATGAACCTATCCCTCAAGACAAAAGCCTGTACTAGGAAATCCATGATTTCCTGAACAAATTCCTGTCCCGACAAAGCATTTTGAAGCAAATTGTGCTTCGACCTGCCTGGGTATTTTCCCAGGAATGAGGAAAGAAATTGCCTCCTAATTGGATCATACAGCCGACAGGAGAAGAGCATATGCTGGACTGATTCCGCTCCCAGATGATCAAATGGACACAATCGCTCATGATATTTAATCCCCTGCACTCGCCCCTGTAATATATTTGTGGGCAGGGCATTTAAACGCGCACATAACATAAGGTACTTGGCACGAGCTGAGCCTTTAGATTTCAAATAACTAGGAATCTCATCCGGTCCTGGCATATATAAAAGGTAATCCCTCAAATGCGAGGTCTGCCTAACTGCAGCAATATCGTTTTGTCTAATTATATCATGGAACCTGGTAAGAATCAGGTTTCTTGCATATCCTAGGGGACAGGCTTCCAAATTCTCCCCTGAGAGACCCATGGACTTTAAACGAGTATTCACAGCTACTACCCAGGAATCCCTATAGCTATCCTTAGCATAACAGGCCAACAGATCACATTGTGGTCCATTAAAGATTTTGAGCCATAGTTTCAATGCTGCTTCCCATCCCACTTGGTCCCATCCCATCTGTCCTACCTCCAGATGCACTGCTGCAGCTGGAGTACCAAGTGGGACCCTCAAAAGTTTCCAAAAGAAGTTTAACTGTAAGGTTCCTAGTTTAGATTTAATTAAAGGGGCCCATAAGTCAGCCCCGTAGAGAGACTTTGCTCTCACTTTGGTGTTACATACTTGAATTGCTGGGACCACAGCCAACCTACCCGTATTATGGAAATGTCTAGCAATTACAGCAATAATTGGTTTAGCTGCATCCATAGCCTTTTGTAAATGAATTTTCCACTTCCCTGAGGCCTGAAAATGTAATCCCAAGTACTTAAAAGAGGAAACCTGTTGTATTGGGTTGCCCATTATATTCCAGCTATATACTTTTCTAGATTTTGAAAAGACAAGGACCTTAGATTTTTCATAATTTATTACTAGTTCATTAGTCCGACAGTACTGCGCAAATTCTTTTAATTGCCTCCTAAGACCCACTCTGGTCTGGGATACCAGAGCTAGATCATCCGCGTATAATAGACAACCAATTGCCCTGTCTGCCAACTTAGGTGGGTGGAAATTTGGGTTGGCCAGTTTAGGGATCAAATCGTTAATGAACAAATTAAACAAAGTGGGGGCCAGGACACACCCCTGCCTGACCCCAACATTTGTCAATACTTCCCTGGTCAAATGGCCCGCTCTATCCACCCTAACTTTCAAAGAGGAATTCTGATACAATTTGTATATGAGTAACAATAACCTTCTGTCAATGGATGTCTCTAGCAATTTAGTCCAAAGTAATCGCCTGCTAACTGAATCAAACGCCGCAGCTAAATCCAAAAATGCCACATAGAAATGACAATTTTTTCCCTTATATTTTTCCATCATATGGAATAGTATTAGACAATGCTCAACAGTAGAGCGAGACATCTGAAACCCAGCTTGTTCGGGCCAAAGTATTTTACTGTCTTTGATCCATGCATTTAGTCTAAATAGAAGCACTTTGGCAAAGATCTTACTCACCACACTCAATAGGCTAATTGGCCTGTAGTTGTTAGGATTAGAGTGTGATCCCTTCTTATATATAGGTATCACAATAGCAAGTCCCCAAGAACTAGGCATAATCCCGCTGGTAATTATAGCATTGAATAAAGCTGTCAGCATTGGAATCCACCAATCGAGGTGGGACCTAATGCATTCCATTTGCAAGTGATCAGGACCTGGGGCTTTATTATTTCTAAAAGTTCCTATATGATAGACCAGTTCCTCTTCATGAATCGGGGGCCACTCTGGTGTTATATCTATATTAAGGGGCAATGAGTATTCCCCATCTGTAGATCTCTGGAACTGGTTACCAAAAAAATGTTCCCATGTATCAGGTGGTATTGGATACACTGGCTCCCAGGGTTGTTTATGAATAGCATTATTAATCAACTTCCAAAATTTTCGATGCTCCTTATTTTCAACGGCTGATAGCATTTTATCCCAACTATCTGTCCAATGAGCAATTCGCTTTTCTTTAATCAATCCAGCATACTTCTTCTTATTAAGATGAAATTCATGAAGATAATCTTGTGAGTGAGTCCTGCGATAATCCCTATAACTGCAAGCCATCTTATACTCCGCTTCCCTACATTCTAAATCATACCAGGGTCGATTTTGGTTCCTACTCTTCCTTCCCAGATTCCTACTTTTCTCCTTAGATAGATGACCCTGTAGTAAATTTACCAATTTACTAAAGCATTCAATTCTTTCCCAATTCTCCCCTGCTGCTAGAACTTGTGCATAGATCTCCTCACATTCCTGCCCCTTTATGAAATCTTCTAATTCTATGGCCAGGGCAGCATTCCATTTCCGGGATTGAAAACATTCTAAATGGGAGAAACTAGTCTCCTCTACCCCCTTCCTCTCGATTCCATACCTCTGATCTATTTTTAGGGACAGGGGGAAGTGATCACTCAAAAAAAGTGAATTTACCTTGAAATCCAATACCCGACTAAGTGTATTACAAGAGACTGCTACTAGGTCGATAACACTAGCGCCATGGGCGCCTATATGAGTAAATTCCCCCTCAGGATCTGAAAAACCTGATCCATTTATTAGCACAAACATTAGATCCCGTATCATGACAGCATATCGTAAGCCTTGAGAATTTATCTTTAGGTCTCTAGAATTTTGTTCTTTTAAATTAACAGTATCCAAGGGGGAAAATATAATCCCATGATCTTCCAGGAGCCTTGGCACTAATCTAGCATTAAAGTCACCTACTAGAAAGAACATAGCTTTTGAGTACTTATTCTGCAGGTCATCCAGTGCAGTCTGAAGAATATCCCAGGCTTTAACATCACAAGAACCCGAATTCAATGGCGGGAAATACACATTTACAAATATATAAGATTCCTGCCCTAATCTTAAACGAACTGCCATAGCCACAGGAGGTAACTCCAAAATGCATTCATAATCATTAGCCCATTCAGCTAATACCATACATGCCAAACCCCCTTTTGGGCGACCTCCTCTCTGGGAGGGTTCTGCCACCAGGGAGAAAGTCTTATAATTTGGGAAATTAAGGGGAGTCAATGCCCAGGTTTCCTGTAGGCAGATGACTTGGTTCTTGGCCATAAAAGGAAGAAAATCATCGCTGTGCATTGATCTTTCCCACCCTGCGATGTTCCATACACATACATTAATTATACCCTGATCACATCTCATTGAATGTCATTGCGAGGAATCATTGAATTGACCTAAGTTTCCTGCTGGAAATGCATCAGGGCCAATCTCCAATAATAAAGCATGATCCTCCATAGTTTTCTCAGTATTGGCCAAACTGCCCTGAAGAATCAACTTTTCTTCTGTTAGTAACTTCCCCTTGATTATACAATCCCCTTGCTCTGGGATAGCATCAATAGACCCTTCAGGCACATCCCCATGTACCTCAACCCTCTGGCTAAAATGTGAGTGATTTTCAACCAGCTTCAAGAATAAGGCCCCTTCAGCTTTTTCCCCTTCTTTTGCAAATTTTGCCTGCTGGCATAAATCCTGTAGTCTCCTTAGCCTATCCAATATTTGTTTTTGTTCAACAAGTGGACGAGAGCAAAAGGAAGACTTCCAGGATAAGCCAAGTGTTTCAAAATTTTCTGGACATAACTGGAGGCAAAATGCAAAGGGATCAACTGTAGTGTTGGAAGGGGCATTGACAGGTTTAACCAGGGGAAGGGTTTTTGGGGGGATTGTAGAATTCATAGGAAACATAGGGCATATAGGAGGTGGTAATACCTTCAAACTCCGGGGGTAAATCTGGAGGTCCTGATCCTGGATATGCTTCTCCCCACACCCATAGAGACTCAGAAGTTCCCCCTCTTCTCCTCCTCCCCCACCTCCATCCCTTCATGTTCGTCCCCCTGCAAGGGGGAGCCAGGGTAGGCGGGACTGTTCTCGAATGGTTCTGCTCCTCCCTGGCTGGGAGAACTCAGTAAGTGGTGCTTGGGTATTATTTTCATCACCCCAGGATCTCTCTTGTGGAGTCCTGTAAGGTTCCATTCTTTCCCCTCTCTTGTTCAACGGGTACATGAAGCCACTGGGTGAGGTCGTGAGATGCTTTGGCATTTGGTGTCATCAATATGCTGATGACACCCAACTCTACCTCTCTTTTTCATCTGACCCAGACCTGGCAGTCTCGGTGCTTACCTGCTGTCTGACGGCTGTGGGGGACTGGATGAGTGCGAGCTGACTGAGGCTGAATCCTAACAAGACGGAGGTGATGCTAGTGGAGAAGACGGTGGGGTTAGCATCCCCCATCATTGATGGGGTTCGCCCCCTGCTGGTTCCCCAGGTTCAGAGTCTGGGAGCGCTCCACAATTCCCAGTTCCACCTGGATGTCCAGGTGGGGGTTCTGGCAAGGAGTGCGTTTCGCCAATTACATCTGGTGTGACAGCTTTGGCCATATGTCTCAGACTCCGACCTGGTCACTATCATCCATGGCTTCATCACCTCAAGACTGGACTATTGTAACGTGCTCTACGTGGGGCTACCCATGGTGATGGTTCAGAGACTGCAACTGGTGCAGAATGAGGCAGCCCATCTCCTTATGGGGACTGGCTGCCTGGAGCACATTACGCCGGTGCTCCATTCTCTGCACTGGCTGCCTATAGTCTTCCGGGCCCAATTCAAGGTGTTGGTGCTTACCTTTAAAGCCCTAAACAGCCTAGGCCTAACCTACCTGCAGGATTGCCTCATCTTCTAGGTTCCAGATCAGACCCTGTGGTCGGCTGGGAGCGCACCTTCTTGAAGTCCCCTGGGTGTCTCTGGGAGTGACTATGGAGAGGGCATTCTCGGTGGCTTCCCCAAGGCTATAGAACGCCTTCCCAGAAGAGGTCTGACTGCCCCCGGAGCTCTCCTCCTTTCAATGATACTGTAAGACCTGGCTATTCCATCAGGCTTTTGGCGAGGGAGATGGGTAGGGTGGGTATTCTTGATTTATGTTGATTTATTTTTAACCTTATTTTTATTTTTTCTGTCATCCCCTTTGGTTGTATTACTATTTTATATTGTATTATATTTTTGTTATTTTATATTGATATTTATCTTTGTATTTATATTATAGTATTTTATTATTTGGTTTTAGATATTGTGAGCCGCCTTGAACTGCCTAGACAGGAGGGGCGGGATATAAAATTGATTAAAATAAAAATAAATATAAATAAAATATATCTTTCATCCATTCTCAGTGAAGTCTGAAAAAATCACCCATTTGAATCTTCATACAGGTAGAATAAATACCTAAACACAAACACATCTTTTAATAGAAATAAATTATTGTGCTGTCAAAAAACCTACGCTATTTTCTCCTGTTGGTCTGGCTCAGAGGCTGCTAAGTGAAGAAGCTTGTTGAATACATTCTTTTTTAAATATGGAGGCAGTGGTGAGAGACTGTTTCAAGACGTGCTGTCATGATTGTGCATATAGATTTCAAGGCACCTTTTCCATCTCTTTCCATTTGGAGCAGGTGATGGTTGTTTCGTTTCTGTTCAAATCAGAAGTGTCTGCTTTCTCTGAAAAAAGGAAACACAAAGTAGTTTGAATGATATCTTTTGTTGGAAATAAGCAAGGTTTCGGGCCACCTGGGGCCCTTCCTCAGGCATGTAGCTTAGCCAGTAGCTATATTTCTACTGGCTACACTACATGCCTGAGGAAGGGCCCTGTGTGGCCAGAAAGTGTGCTTATTTCCACCAACAGTTGATCCAATAAAATATATAATTCAAACCACTTTGTCTCTCTGTCACTTGGGACAAACACGGCAACCACACTTTATCTCTGGATCTGAAAAAAGGGGGAGGCTGCTTTGTTTACTTGTCTCTGTCTGTAGGGAGACAACAATAAAAGAAGCAAACAAAGGAGAAATATCTCCATGTAATACTACTGTGTATTCAGGTCAGCAAGTCACCAGAAGGGCTGCTCAGTATTTGTAATGTATGAGTTCTGTTACATGACAAATACAGATAATAGTAAATTGTTATACAGGGGAGGCAGATGAAAAGCAACTCCAGTTGCTGCGGGCAGACATGACTTGTAATTTGTTTATTCAAACAATATGACTTTGACCCTGAAGAGGGATCCATGCAAGCAAACCACCCAATTCGATGCCTGACAGGCTGATTTCTGGTACCAATATTTCCATTTTCCATTCAATAACATGCTAAATTGGTAACTCAGTAACGGTAATATGCCGTAGGCATGAGGGGGCGGCCAATAAATAGAAAGAAAGAAAGAAAGAAAGAAAGGAATATCTTTTCAGGTAATTGGGTGTCTGACTCAGTACTTGGATACCCATCAGGCACCTAAACAGACTACTCAAAATGGTGGGTATTAACTGCAGGTAGCAAAGTGCTATTGGTTTCAGCCTTGCTCCACACCCCAGCTTCCTAGTTGGCTGGCCTACAGATACAGGAAGCTGAGTGGATCATCTTTGCCTCTCTTGTTTCCCTGGGATCTGCTTGCAGTTGGTTGGTGGCTGGACTGGCATTCCTCTGCTGTGTCTGGCTACTTTGCCCTTCCCCCTGGACTGGTTTGGCTTTGACTTGTGTTCCCTGGCTCTGCTCAGCATATGTGAATCTGTCCTTACTGTTAGCCCTGTCCTGCCTATCTGCCTGTTTTAGTCTTGCTGACCCGCTCGATCCATCGCTTGTCCTGTGGTTTTTTCCATCCTGGTTTCACCTGCAGTCTGTGTATTGATCTCTAGCCCATACCTGAGTTCCTGGACCTCAATCCTGCACTTAATCTCTGGAACTTGATCCTGCACCTGTATTCTGGATCCACTTCCCAACAAAGAGTGAGAACAAAGGGAAAATGTCACACAATGCTGAGCCCATTTATATAAAGGATGTTAATGATCACATTGATTGGAATTGCAGATGTTCGCCACCGGTATGTTAGGACCCGATTTGGTGCCAAGGTGCTCACCACTCAGATGGAGAACAGGGAGCACTGCTAGTGCTAGTGGTATTCTCCCAGCCCATTGCCAGGGGTCAAGCTGGGGTCAGAAGCCAATAGATCTGTCCAGGTATGCAGCAACTCAGAGGGTAATCCAAGGGCGTGGTCAAGGTCCAGTCAAGCTCCAAGGGGTCCAATACTAATGTCAAGCCAGGGGGTCAGCAGATTCAGAGTCTAGGACCAAGGCAAGGTCAATGTCAGATGGTCAGTAAGGACACAGCAGGGCTGGGACACAGTACAAGGGCATATGGAGTTGCAGCCAGGAAGCCTTCTGGTTGCTCAGACATTGTCTACTTCCTGACATTCTCTTTTAAATAGTAGGCCAGCCAATGGGAATGTGTCGCTTGGTTCATGGGAGTTTAAGTCTCTCAGCCTAGAGGAGCAGGCGTTGAAAGTGGCACTGAGGTCTAGGTAGCTGTGCAAAAGTCCCAGCGTTCAAGTCCACCAGGAACTCACACTGAAGATCTGATGTGAAAACAGGAAACTGTAGGGATGAAAGTTTTGCAGGCAGAGACTGGCAGCATGTTGCTTCCAGCAGCAAAATTAATAATGCTCTAACATCACAAGTAGTGCAGAAAAAAAAACCCTAAACCTACAAGTCTGGGCTTGGTCATTGATGGGGAGATGGATCTGTGGCCCAAGTGGAGGTTGGTCTAAGCCTGTTTTTCTATAAATGTATTGGTTGGGTAAGAAAGTGGCAAGTGGCAGAAAGTGCTCATAAGCAGTGCTCATCCCAGACAGGATCATTGCAATCACCACCGCAGTCGCACCGCAGTCACCAACAGTCAGAGTATCCGATGAGTTTCTCTTGGTTGCCGAGACCAAGTTGGCATCCTCCTTCAAAGTAACTGTAGTGTCCTGGGCAGCTTGTGGCAGCAATGGAGAGATTCCAGGATTAGAGTAGAGATTAGCCATGTACACACCCCATAGGGAAAAAGAACGAACATACAACGTAAGTGCATCAGCTATAGCTGACGTGCGGAAATACATCACAATGCGTAACACTCTACCCCTAGATGGAAGATGGAAGAAACGTCTGATAAAAGAGGGCAAGAACATAAAGCCCAAGATATCAGTAATATGACGGGCAATCCAAAGTTTGGAATCCCAGGGGGGAAGTTGTCCAGAAGGCAGAGGATGGACTGTAAAGACCAAAGCGTCAATTATAGAATTTAACTTCTGGTCCTTAACAGCCTTAAGGACTGAAAGATGAGAATGAACAGGACCATATGAAGTGGATGTTTGTGGCACTTGATCCAATCTCGAGGGGCATCGATCCAACCTACTCCCTCCAAATTCATTTATCCACTCCCACAACCTGGACAATTGCAGCTGAATAGACTGCAATTTGGCATCCAAGTCCCCACATCGTGCCATAATTGATGGAAAAAAATTGTCTCTCTGTTGGGGATACTGAGTAGCCTGAGTCTCTTGGGGTTCAGGAGCGACTGATTGTGAATTAGTAGGGGGATCTGGGGAGGTGGTCAAAAGGCCCCTCCTTGCTTTGGATGCCCTAGAGACTCCAGCACCCCTGGGACCACACTACCATGACCTCGAGGCGGACACAGTGACCCAGTGGGGGGAGCGGTCAGCTCCAACTCCCCACCAGTTAAGGAATTAGATGGAAATTTAGCCCCCTCCACAGCTTGAGTATCTAAAGATTGGATCTCAGTTTCTGGGATGCAAGCCTGGGGGGCATCGGTCTCCTCTCCCACAAGGGGTACCTGAGGGCTGGTGAATAGCTGGGGCATACCCCGGGACTCGGCAGCCAATGCACGCCACCTTTCACCCTGCTTCTTAAAGGTCGCTGCACATGACAGCAAAGAGTCAAGTGGGGCCTGCGCTGGTAAAGTTAAAGGAACAAAAGGCAAAGAATTTGCACTAGTGGCAACAGAGTCCCGTTCCGTATCCCAACCCTCACCCAGAGAGACAGGAGAAGCCTGGGGAGAGTCCCCCTGCTTAAAGCCTGGGGATACCAGTGGCACGGCAAAACAATCCTCCAGTAGTAATTGCCCAGTCCGTGCCCTGGTGGTCACCCCCAACTTCCTCCTGCTCTTACTCCTCTTCGGCATTGTGACCAAGGTAGATGTAAATAATGACCGCCAAACCCACACCCACACCAACCAAAGTCACTATCCAAGACACTCCGGACAGATCCAGGCCCTGCGCCCGTCCGGCACCTAAGGCTGCACACACAAGGGCGCGCCCTTGTACGCGCTGCCCCGGTGCGCTGGCGGCGCTGGCAGGTGACACGGTGAAGTTTTAACTCTCCCGGTAAGGTGGCTCCTCCCTGCTCCCAGCTGCTCCAATGTCCAATTAGCCCTCAGCGGCGATGGCAGGGACCCTCTAGGAAGCGGGACTCTGGGCTCTCACCTCCTGGGCAGGGGGAATGAACAGGGATGGGATGTTCCAGGTGACAGGATGTCAGGGTTCGGTGCCGGCAGGCGACACAGTGAAGTTTTAACTCTCCCAGTAAGATGGCTCCTCCCTGCTCCCAGCTGCTCCAATGTCCAATTAGCCCTCAGCGGCGATGGCAGGGACCCTCTGGGAGCGGGACTCCGGGCTCTCACCCCCTGGGCAGGGGAAATGAACAGGGAGGGGATGTTCCAGGTGACAGGATGTCAGGGTTCGGCCTTATTTGAAATATGAGTCATATGTGTATGGTTCTCGTGACTGAGCCATTTTGACTGAAGTTTGTCTTCTGCCATTTTTCAAATGGGAAACACATCCTGCTACCTGAATTAATTTTGTAAAGTCATCTGCCATTTGCAATTTCTGTGTTAAGGCGATCACTCTGAAAAGCAATAGCCATTCATCATTTGGAAAAAAAATGTATTGTAATTAAACAAAGTGATGCCCTGTTTAAATGACAAACACCACTGGGAAGAATGCTGTTCCATTCAAGCAGAAATCCCTGTTATAAGAGTCCTGATTAATTGGTGCCAATTTATACATTCAAGTTTGAAAATGCTTGAAACATCAATATTTGTTTCAAATTTTTATTTAAAAAAGTAGACTGTTCCTCTTCATGACAGTCAGAGTTCTGGCTACAGGTGAATTCCTTCACTAGTTACCCATATCATTCTCATTGCAAGAAAACAAATAGATGGTTCACTTTACTGATATATCATTCATAGGTTATAGTGATGATGGTTAATGTTATTATTATTATTAACAAACATTTATATAGTGCCAGCAGTGTACATGGCACTTTACAAAGTAATAAAATAGACACGGTCCCTGCCCCTAGGGCTTACAATCTGAGCGACAGGAGCTGGGGGAGAGACATAGGAAGGGGAACAGAGGGAGAGACAAGGGGTCTAACATTCATGAAGATGCGAGGTCTCAAGTGCACGTACTTGGCTTGGTTACGATGAGAATGACAGCAGGCAGGTCCATGTGGCAAGGATAAGGGTAAACAGATCGTAGGTATAGGAATAGTGGCTCAGCAGGATAAAGAGTCAGACAGAGCAGAGCGAAAGAGGTGAGTTTTAAGGAGAGATTTGAAGGTATGAAGGGAGGGGGCAAGGCGGATGTGGACAGGGAGGGAGTTCCAGGCATGGGGGGCAGCAAGTGAGAAGGGACGAAGGCGCTTAGGGGAGCAGGGAAGGCGTGGAAGGGTGAGAGAAGGGACAGAGGAGGAGCGAAGTGCACGGGCTGGAGTATGGAGGGCGATAAGTGCAGAGAGGTAGGGGGGAGCAAGGTTGTGAAGAGCTTTATAGGTGAAGACTAGGAGCTTGTGCAGGATTCGTTCAGGAAGGGGAAGCCAGTGAAGCGAAGAGAGGAGGGGCTGCACATGGTCGAAGCGACTGGCGAGGTAGATGACCCTGGCAGCAGAGTTTTGGACAGAGATGAGGGGAGAAAGGTGAGACCGGGGAAGGCCAGTGAGAAGGAGGTTACAGTAATCGAGGCGAGAGATGACCAGAGCATGAACAAGAGTTTTGGCAGACGAGACAGAGAGAAAAGGGCGAATCTTAGCAATGTTATGGAGGGAGAAGCGACAGGATTTAGCAACAGAGTCAATGTAGGGTTTAAAAGAAAGGGGTGAGTCAAAGATGAAGCCTAGGCTACGGGCTTGGGGGATAATGGAGAGAATGGAAGATGTATGATGAAGCCTTTAGCAATATGCTTTGCTTTTATCCATAACCTTCTTATGCAGCACAAAATACAACCACTTAAGCACAAAGCAGCATACACAATTTAATGTATTACATTTTTTTCCCAAGTCTCTGCAGTTCCTTCATCATAAAAATTATTTTAATTATTGTACCCTCCTCATTGATTTTGTAGTTGACTTCAATCTTCTTGTTAATGCAGCTAGGTAAGATGAATTGAACAAGTATGTTTCTAAACAATTGTGTCAGGCAGAATACTAAATCAAGTGAAGGAATCCATAAAGAAGGAGTTCAGGTGACGCAAACACACAATTCCAGTGAGAGGTTTCACCTGATATGAGAATATCTTGTTCAGTTTTATGGTTTGATATATAATGTACCACAAACTATGGTACCAAAAGGGCACAAGACAAATTTAGTTGGTTTTTTCATTTGCTTTTAATATACTCTATCCCTTCATACGATTATGTGTTTTCTCATTACTAACAAGTAATAATTCCAGTAGGTGTTACGTTATTAATTGTGACAGATTTCTTTTTAACAGAGCACCCACTGGGGGAGAGATTTTAACTGGACAAGCAAGTGAACAGCAACTGTACTGAATGAATGGTTATATGGATACATGAACTGAATGATAATTGAAAATGGATGCAGGAAAGTGGGTCCACTCAACACATCTATTCACGTGTTGTGGCTATTATTGACAAATTAGTAATAGTTCTTTTAGATATCACATTTTGGGATAATATATATAGATCCATCCCTCAGATGCTATAGTGATGAGTGTGGTATAAAAACCTAGATGAAATATAAACTCATATTGGATCTAGACATTCAAAGATGTGGTCTGGAGACTCAAATGGGATGGCACTTGCCTGGAATGTAAAGAGGCATGAGTTTGAATCAAGGGATGTGCTGGAGAATGTGAAAAAAGGGCAGAGATTGGTACAAATCAGCCCCAAACAAGAATTCTTGTACTGGGTAGAATTTAAAGACCTGGTTTCTCAGAAGGGCACACTAGCTGACTATTATTGTTCCTTGCTGGCCTTTAACTATGAAGATGGGAGTCTCCATATCGGAATCTTGATGCTCACCTGACATATCCATTGGGAAAGTCAGGTGGTAGCAGCACAGAACTTTGTATGCAGGTAGACTGGTGGGAACACACACAGAAACTATTAAGAAAACTGGATGAAATCCACAGAATTAGGAGACTGACTGTAAAGTAAAACACTGAAGTCAGAATGAAAAAAAATCAAAATCCAATAGGCTTGGAAGAGGCTAGACCAGGGATCGAGAACCTTTGGCCTGAGGGACAAAAATAGACACATCACCCCTTTAAATCTGGTCCTTCACAACTCCCCCATGACTGCTATTGGTGTGGCCCACTGTCAGAGGTGTGTTGGACCAGGATAGTGGAGTGGTGAGTGGGAAGGTCTCTACTACTTCCTGTCAGTATGCAAGCTCCAGAATCATCTTCCATCCACCCAAAAAGAGGTTGAGGCTGGAACTTGCCTGGTGGACAGACTGAAAGTGGACTGCTGCTTCCCAGTGAACAGCTGATTGAAGGGCAGCAGCAAGCCTCCCTCCACATTTTTTATTTGTGTATGGCTACTAGCCAATTTTAAATTTCTACTGTGGTTCCCCACCTTGGGCTATACTCCCAGCTCATTGCAGAGTGAGGAATCGTACTGTCCAGCAGCAGCATGACATCTGACCAGAAGACATATAGATGTTTTCCAGGCACAATGGCAAGAAAACATGAAAGCTAAATACTAGAAGGAGGTGAAGAGGAGGATTAAGAAGTGGAAGTGGACATGACAGGTAAGAAAATATCAGGGCCAGAAAAGAGAGGAAAAGATGAGAAAAAGAATTAAGAGGAAATGTGGCAAATGAAAAAGAAACAGAACAAAAGATAGCATTCCTTCCTACTAACTCCCAAATGTTTTTCAATAAAATCCTAACCGCTGATGGTTCTTCTGACTTAGCGTGCAATTCAGCAGCCCATTTAAACTGCACCTAAGCCAGGCACAGTGAACGTATGCCGGCGCAGGGATAGGCACACACACCCCGCACGCAGCAAGCTGCACAGGGCCACAGCAAGCGCCTTTCGATGCGACCCCCTGAGCCTACACACACCACAGCCTGGGGGATGGAGTAGGAGCTGTGTTTGCTCCATTCCCCGGGCTTCAAGGGGTGGGGGGGTCGCATCAGTAGGGGCACGCTATGGCCCCACGTGGCTTGCTGCATGCTCACGTGTGCCTGCTGCCTGGCCAGGCATTGCACCAGTGGCTGGTATACGCCGCCACTTGGATTGCACCCTAAGTTTCTAGCTTGCAGGAATATGTGTTTGCAAGGAATGCCCATTTAACAGCAATAGGTTCCAAATGAATCAATAGGTTCCAAATGAATCAAAATGAACAGATCTTCTTTTGCTCCAAACTCAAAATGAGCCTAAACACTAGAGTTCAGTAAATATATTTGGTTTTAGTTTGTGCATCACTCCACACTATTTGGCTTGTAATTGCCCAGGTGTCACCAAGGGGGGCTAAGGTGGGGAGAAAGGGCAAGGGGTTAGGGAATGCTTACGTTTGCTTCCTCGGATTACCCACGCATGGACCCAGACTCAGGATGCTGGAGTGGTCTCTCGGAGGTTTAATACCCGTCAGGATATTGTGTGGACCTATAGATCCTATAGAACCCAAGTCCCTATCATCACTCTCTCACCCAACACACGGAACCCACACCAGAACAGGGGAGGGGGAAGGTAGTGCAGGGTGAGTACCCGGGTAACAGGGGATAGAGGCCCAGGAACGAGGGAGCTAGGGAAAGGGGCTTGCACACCAGCGGGGGAAGGGTAATGCTCCTGGGCAAAAGGGAAGGGGTCACACTCCTTTACTTACACTCTTCAGGCTCTCACTCACTCACACTCTCAAGCATGCACGGGAAGAAATACAGGCCAATTAAACACATACAGCTTCTCAACCACAGAACATCCCAAAACTCTCAACAGTCCACCCAAAACAACACACTACTTATCACTTGCTCCGACGGCTGGTTTCCCCACTTCAATCACCAGCGCCGAGTGTTTCCCGGTGCTGGTGTTTATCCCTGAGGCCGAACCCCCTGCGCACTCCCGGGGTGTGGCTAACTCTGCCACGTTGGAGGGGCCTGCGCCTGTCTGTGCTCGGGTTGATGGGGGTGTCTGTGCGGGAGGGGGGTGTCTTGCGCTGCTGCCAAGGGCGGGGGCAGCACAGGGTCAACGGGACCTGGGGCATCCGGGTGGCGGTCGGAGGGCAGCCCCTGATCGGAACAGCTCCCTGCCCGCAGGGGGGCTTGACACCAGGAGGAAACGTACAATGCAAAAAATGATGCTGAATAAGATATTGTTTCTGCAATATTAGCTTTAGGTTTGTGCTGCTTATTCATCCACTTGGTGACGTACTCATCCCTGAACAAATCTAGGGATGGGCAAACAGAACGTGGTTCAGATGTTTGGATGTTTGGTCGTCCGGTTGAAAACCCAAGTTCGGGTTCGATGGTTCGGTTCAGCCGAGTTCGGTTTGGCCAAACCAAAACCGAAACAAAATCGAAACCTAATTTTCGTCCCTGGAAAGGCGTTTTTCCTGCCTCTGAACTCATCCGAACTCGTCCAAACACAACCGAACTGTTTGGTCGTTCGAGAGTTCGGTTCGGACGTTCAGTTCGGACATCCGAACAGACGGAGTTCGGTCCAAACTCCGAACATCCAAACTCCGAACATCCAAACCGCATTTGCCCATCCCTAAACAAATCCAAATTCAAGGAGTGAGTTAGACAAAGCTAAACATATCTTAATGCTTTCCTGGAGCACCTCCTGTCCCAAGGCTAAACACCCATTTATATTTAGAGATATTTTCATTGTGATCACAAGGAAATGACAAAACTACCATTATCCGGGTGTATAAAAATATACTAACAAATAGAAAAGGAACTGGTTACATGGATCCTAAACATGGGGAATTTATAGGAGCAGCTTAATATACTTTAAGAGCTAAGGACATGCAAAAATGCATGGGCTAACATTCTCACATTACAAACCCCGCACCTGATTTGCCTCCTGGATATTTTCCAAAAGGCAAATTAGGCGCATTTTGTAATGTGGGATTTTGGAATTCATGACTTAAGGAAAAGGTGAGCATAGTCAAACATGTACCTTGGACTTTAGGAAAGCAAGCTGATTTTAATAAACTCAGTGAACTGCTAGGTAGGATTCCCATGGCTAGATAATCTAAAGGAGAAAGGAGTCCAAGATGGGTGGGAGTTACTGAAAAATGAGATATTGAAGGCACCATCACAAACAATTCCAATAAGAAAAATGGGGGACATCTAAAGAAACCAATGTGGCTGCACAAGGAACCTACTTAGCTAAGAATTGAAAAGGACAGTTATAAGAAATGGAAAGAGAAACAAATCACCAAGGACTTGTACATATAAGCAGCCCAAACCTGTAGGGACAGTGTCAGGAAGGTTAAAGTTCAGACTGAGCTGCAGCTAGGCAGGGATGCTAAAAACAATAAAAAGTAGGGATGGGCGAACGCAGTTTGGAAGTTCAGAGTTCGGACCGAACTCGACCAGTTCGGTCGACCGAACTGAACTTCCGAACCAAACTCGATTTTCGAACCGAACCGAATTTCCGAACTCGGCTCTGTTCGCCTATTCCTAGAAGATAACATTCCATTTAATTCAATGGGGTTTGAATTTCCGAACTTTCTTTGGAAGTTCGGACCAAACTCGAATCGTTCGGTTGACCAAACCGAACTTCTGAACCGAATTTCCAAACCGAACCGAACTGAATTTCCGAACTCGGTTCTGTTCGCCCATCCCTAATGAAAAGGGTGGGGTTTTTTCAGGTACGTTAGATGTAAGAGGAAGGATAAGGAAATGGTAGGTCTGCTACCACCAGTGAAGAGGATGAAATGTTAACAGGTGACACAGCGAAAGTGGAACTGCTCAACTCCTATTTTGCCTTCATCTTCTCCCACAGCTCATTCAGTTTATTCTAAATTGATTTTTTCTTAATTTCTCAGAACATAATTGAATATGTGGTCAATGCTTCTATTGGAACTATAGCTGTTTCAGATCATGCTGAGGTAGATATTCAGAATCTTTTAACAGATAGACCTGTTGTGAGAAATAATTGGAGATTTAATACCTCACTTTTGAAATTTGAAATGTTCATTTTGGAAGGGTAGTTTTCATGAAGCTCAACCAAAGTACAGCACCCTCAGCTTGTACTATGGGAAACTATTAAAGCTTACCTGCAAGGGTGTATAATAGGGTCAGGGTTTGGTCCTGAACCCACAGCCTGGCTGGTGGCTACTGTTCCTGCTGCACCATCTGGCATGTGCAGGAGTTTCTTTTCCCTGCCTTTGTAAGCTTTCTGGGACCTGTAGGAAGTTGGTGGAGATCCTGTTGTTGATTCTTGCTGCTGTTATTCTGGACAATACCCATGGATCCTTCTCTGCTCAGGTTACGTCTCTCCTAATTAGTTTGCTTAGTTATGTTCCTTTACCCCTCTATGTTGAAGGTATTTCCCTCTCTCTTGTTCCCCCTGGCTCCCTCGTCTATTACTCTGCATGTTTGTCTACCTTGTAGTTTGTTACAGCTCTTGCTTCCCTTGTAGTCAGTATCTTGCTGGGTGTGCCTCCCTCCCATATTAGCACATCTGTTTCCCCTTGGTGTATGTACCCTGTCTCCCACCTGTGCTCTCTCTATGCTCACAGTACCTTGCTGTAGTAGGGAGACGGGGCGGGGGGAGGGATTTGATTTCTGCTCTTTTAGTAATTTATGTTTTAAAAATTTTAGTGGGTACTTTTATTTTCGATTTTATTGTATGAGAATTGTTGTACGCCGCCCCGAGCTGCTATTGTGCAGGAGAGTGTGGGATAAAATATTTATAAATAAATAAATAAATAAATGTCTTGGCCTTTGCTAAGTTCATTGTCTATTGCCTTGTCTCCTTAGGTTTTTCATAGTTCCTCTCTCATTGTCTTCTTCCCCCTTCGTAGTACCCTGGTGCTTTTTCTTCACTTAGTTCCTTGTTCAGAGCCTTGTTCCCCTCCATCGTTTCCCTGGGCGTCTTATAGATCCTCCCTCAGTGTCTTCTTCCTCCATCATAGCTCCCATTGTCCTAGTAGTTCCTTGTTGTGTGTGCTTTCCTTTTTGTTCAGTGTCTTCTTCGTATTGTATTCCCTTACAGAGCTTTCCTGTCCTTATAGTTTCCTTAGCCTTTCCTCCCTCTTAGCGTCACTGTCACCTGCTTGCTATATGTGTGTTGTCCTTTCCCTCCTAAAGTTCCTGGATCTTTGTGGTCTTCTTAGCCCCTGCCCTCCTACCTTAGGCGTTTTTAAATATGAAGGTTTTCTCCCACAGGTTAATCATCCAGCTTGGGGAAACTCCCATGGGGGAGATTCAGATGCTCTTCACTGGACCAGACGTTGCCTGCGCACCGTTGGAAATGGGGGCACCAGGCAACTCCCAGAAATTTTGAGACATTGACTGGTAAAACCTCAGGTATCAGGGACTTGCCTACTCTTCATATCAAAACTTCTGGGAGTCTCCCAGAGCCACTGTTTCCAATGGCACCTGGAAGACTTCTGGTCGGGCAACGAGCATCTATAATCCCACCAATGGCGGTTTCCCCAATCTGGATCTTTAACCTAAGCATCATGTTTAAAAATGAGAAAAGCCTCATGTTTAAAAACGCTCCTTGTTATACTTACTGTCTGTTTTTTCCTTAGCTTGCCACACCCTACCCTCCTACTTCCCCAACCCTTCCTCGTTTGTCTAGTCCTCGCTTTGTCCTATTACCCCTTGTTAGCTTCTGTATCTTCTGCTGTCAGCTCCGTTCCCTCGACTCCTTCGTGACCTTGATGATGAGCTGTTTAGCTCTCTGTGGCCGGTGTACCCGGCTCTGTGCTAAGCATCTAGTCTCCTGGACAGCTGAGAGGTTTCCTTTACCTTGTGATGTGCTCTCCCCACTGTTTCCTCCACCTTTCCCTTTTCCTTGCCCTTCACTCCTTCCTGGGTTCCTACCCCAAGAGCCTCACAAATAGCATATGCTTCTGCCAAAAAGAAGGGCAAAGAAAATAAATGAATGCTTTAATGGGGAAAATTAAATGTTTGTATGAAGACTATGCAAAAAATCCTTTACATAACAACTTACACATTCTTACCAATACAAGATATGAATTAAATAAGCTATTATCTCAAAGAGCAGAATATGCTTTATACAGATTATGTCAAGACTATTGGGAATCAGGTGGACATGCAATCAAATTATTAGCATATAGACTAAAGACTAAATCCAATCGGCAATAAGAGACTCAAATTAATCAACAATTTAGACAATTTTATTTGGATTTAGATACAGAGAACGTATGTCACTAAGGGGGAGATAGAGAATTTCCTAGACTCTATACCCATTCAACAGATTTCAGAGCCTCAGAAGGAAGGTTTGGCTGCTCCTTTGTTACTACAGAAAATAAATTTAGCCCTAAAAGAAATGTGCAACAATAAATCTCCAGGCAGTGATGGTTATCCAGTGGAGTTTTACTAAAAACTTAAAAATATATTGCCACTGAAAACAGACATAATGCTAACACCACTTTAACACCACTTGGACATTTCTTATGCATGTTGCAGGGCTGCAAAGGGCACCATTACAGCCCTGTTAAAGTGGAGTAAGCATTATGTTTGTTTTCACCCAATTGCTAGAAACTTACAATGAAGGGAAAGAGCAAGGTACTTTGCCAGCTACTTTATGTGAAGCTATCATCTCTGTAATCCCCATACCAGGTAAAGATTTTCTATATTGTTCAAATTATAGACCTATTTCTTTAATGAATGTTTGTAATGGTGTGTATTGTCCCTTTTAAGAGGAATTGCAACACAATGGATAGAGTGACCCATCTAATAGAAGACAATTAGAAAACAGCTCCATGGTTACATAAACAAGGGAGTGGACAGACGGCGATTCAGGTCTTGGGGATTAGTCAGACCAATGGATTTACCTGAGAGCGTCCAAGTGGCAAATGGTTGAATTTGCACTCCCCAAACAGGACCACGGTCTAAACTGCTAGGTTGTGACAGTGACCAGGAATGCTTTTCACCAACTCCATCTGATGACGAGGCTGCGACCTTTTCTTTCTGACTCGGATCTGACCACTGTCATCCATGCTTTCATCACCTTGAGGCTAGACTACTGCAACATGCTCTATGTGTGTGGCTGCCCTTGGTGATGGTTCGGAGGCTGCAGTTGGTGCAGAATGAGGCAACTCACCTTCTTATGGGACAGGTCATTGCAAGTACATAACACTGGTGCTCCATTTGCTGCAGTGGCTGCCGATAGTCTTCTGGGCCCAATTCAAGGTGCTGGTGATGACTTTTAAAGTCCTAAACGGCCTGGGCCCCATTTATCTGAGGGATCACCTGGCTCCCCATGTCCCGTCGCAGCCTCTGTGATCATCTAGGGGCACCTTCCTGGAGAATTAGCTGGGTCTCAACTATGAGGAGGGCATTCTCAGCCATCGCACCTGTGCTATGGAACTCCTTCCCCCAAGAAGTTTGCCTGTGTTCAAGTCTGGCGGCCTTCTGGAGGCAAGGTAAAGCTACTCTGTTCTGTCAGGCTTTTTGCAACAGGGACAGAATTAGAAGGATTTAATTGGAGGGGGGAGAGGGTTAACTAAGAGGGAGGATGGCTTGGGGGCTGTGGGATGCTATTGTATTTGTATTTTATGAATCTTTGTAAGCCGCCCTGAGCTGCTGTGCAGGCAGGGTGAGATAAAAATTGAAACAAATAAATAAATAAATAAAATAAGTCACAGATTTCAGAGAGGCATGGATGATAGAAGAGAAATTTGGCTTGAAAAGTCTGAATATTGTACTTGGAAGTGATTTCTCGTTGGATTAAACTATCTTTGATCTGAAGGACCAGACTTTGTATGTTGGTTCGGATAACAGGCCTTCTCCTGCAAAGACTTGGGAGAGTTCAAGAACCCCTAGTTTACAATGTTGATACCAATATACTGGCACAAACTATATCACGTAGTCTAGAATAAGTCCTCCCTGGATTAATCCACAAAAATCAAGTGGGATGGGATTCATTAGGAGGAGGCATGGGTCAGATAATGGGCATCAGGTAACTGATACAGTAGTAGCAGTGGAGAACTTTGAAGAATCTGTGGCAATCTTAGTACTTAGTGCAAAGAAAGCATTTTATTGTGTTTCGTGGAGTAAAAAACAAACATTTAACATATGTTAAAGACTAGGTCCCTGTTGGTGACTTGCTTGCGGGACCGGGCAGGATTAAGTGGGGAGGTTCTACAATGGTTCCGTTCCTACCAGTAGGACCCAACGGGTAGTAAGGATGGGCGAACGCGGTTCGGAAGTTCAGAGTTCGGCCCAAACTTGGCCTGTTCAGACAACCGAACTGAACCCGAATCCAAACACGAACTGACCGAACCAAACTCAATTCCGAATGTCAAAATGACCGAACAATTTGGTCAGTTCAGATCGCGTTCGGGTGGCAAAAACATGTCACAGGAAGGCAAAACGTGACAGGGAGGGGGAGTTAGCTGAGGAGCAGACTTCCAGGCACCAGGGGTGGAGAGGCTTGGAGTAGCAGCCAGCCTGCCAAATCACCATCCCTTTTTGCCTCAGACCACTGGCTTTGCAGTCTGTGATTGGCCACGGGCTAGGCTGTACGGAGCCAATGGGGCTTGCGGTGAGGCGGGCACAGCAAGGAACAAAACTGATTGCCTCCCCCCTTCCCAACACCTTCTGAGCTAGTCACTGTTCCTGAACACCAGGCATTTCAGAAGGCTCCCTCTCTCCCAGCAGTTTTTGTTCCTTCCTATTCCTAATCCATTGCCATCCTCCTCCTATTTCACCCATCCAACCCATTTACCTCCATATTATCATTTATTTAGATTATATTAGATAGATTTAGGTGTTATTTTTTGTTTTTACCCTTCCCTGTGTTCAATCTTCCTTCCTCCCTCCCCCCTCCATTGAATCCTTTTCCCTCTCCCTCTTATTCCATCCCTGATTCCCTTCCCCTGTTTTAAGTTTTGGATTTATTTAGAGTAGGAATATTATTAGATTGATTTTCATTTCAGTTTTGTACCCCTCCCTGTGTTCTTTGTGTTTCCCCCTGTGTAATATTGTATATATAGATAGATAGTTATTAGATAGACAGTTACTAGATAGATATACATAGTAGTTAGCTTAGTTATAGAGATAGATAGAGATACAGTGTGTTTGTAGGACAAGGTCTTTGTAGTTAATTATTAGGATATTCCATTTAGTTCAATAGGTTTTAGAATAGTTAATAGCAGCTAGATTTAGTGTAGAGATAGATAGATAGATATAAAAAAAGAAACAATCACTCCAGCCCCAGGACCCACCGTCAGGGTTCTGGGGCCTACATTACTGGCAGGGAGGGCTGTGACCAATATGTATCTAGAAGCTGCCACTCTAGCCCCAAGACCCACCGTCATGGGTCTGGGGACTTCATTCCTCGCACAGAGGTGATGTCAATCCAACACACCAAGAAACAGCCACCCCAGGTCCAGAATCTGCCACCAGGGTTCTGGGGACAAGTTACTGGCAGGGAGGGCTGTGGCCAATATCCAGAAGCTGCCACTCTAGCCCCAGAACCCAGCGTCATGGGTCCGGGGCCATCATTCCTCGCACAGAGAGCCAATTTTCCAAAGCATCAAGAAACAGCCACTCCAGCCCCAGGACCCGCAGTTAGCGTTCTGGGGCCAATTTACAGACAGGGAAGGCTGTGGACAATACCTAGAAGTTGCCACCTTAGCCCCAGGACCCACCATCATGGGTCTGGGGCCATCATTCCTCGCACGGAGGCAATGTCTTTCCATCACATCAAGAAACAGCCACTCCAGCCCCGGGACCCACTGTCAGGGTTCTGGGGCCAAGTTACAGGCAGGGCAGGCTGTGGCCAATATCCAGAAGCTGACACTCTAGCCCCACGACCCACCATCATGGGTCTGGGGCCATCATTCCTCGCACGGAGGTGAAGTCTTTCCACCACATCAAGAAACAGCCACTCCAGCCCCAGAACCCACCGCCAGGGTTCTGGGGCCAAGTTCCAGGTAGGGAGGGTTGTGGTCAATACCTAGAAGCTGCCACCTTAGTCCCAGGATCACGGTCATGGGACCATCATTCCTCGCACAGAGAACCGATTTTCCAAAGCATGAAGAAAGAGCCACTCCAGCCCCAGGACCCGCCGCCAGGGTTCTGGGGCCAAGTTACAGGCAGGGAGGGCTGTGGCTAATACCTAGAAGCTGCCACCTTAGCCCCAGGACCCACCATCATGGGTCTGGGGTCATCATTCCTCGCACAGAGAGCCAATTTTCCAAAGCATCAAGGAACAGCCACTCCAGCCCCAGGACCTGCCACCAGAGTTCTGGGGACAAGTTACAGGCAGGGACGTCTATGGCCAAATGTACCTAGAAGCTGCCACTCTAGCCCCAGGACCCACCATCATGGATCTGGGGGCATCATTCCTCGCACAGAGAGCCAATTTTCCAAAGCATCAAGAAACAGCCACTCCAGCCCCAGGACCTGCCGCCAAGGTTCTGGAGCCAAGTTACAGGCAGGGAGGGCTGCGGCCAACATCCAGAAGCTGCCACTCTCGCCCCAGGACCCACCGTCATAGGTCTGGGGCCATCATTCCTCTCACGGAGGTGATGTCTTTCCACCACATCAAGAAAAAGCCACTCCAGGCCCAGGACCTGCCACCAGAGTTCTGGGGTCAAGTTACAGGCAGGGAGGGCTGTGGCCAATATCCAGAAGCTTCCACTCTAGCCCCAGGACCCAGCATCATAGGTCCAGGACCATCATTCCTCGCACAGAGAGCCTTTTTCCGAACGCCCGAACCGAACAGGACCGAACCGAACGGCTGAACCCGAACACGGCAAACGAACCGAACAGCCGAACCAAACGGACAAACCGAACCGAACGGCCGAACCCGAACCATGATCTGTTCGCCCATTCCTACAATTTTACTTCTACTACTTTCAGCGCTTCCATACATGGGCGCTTCCCACAACGATTGTAGAAAGCCAAAATCCCACCCAGTTTGCGCTGCCTTCCACTTTGCCCTTTGTATGTGCTCCACCCACGGTAGGGATTTGTTGAAGGTAACGCCCAAGTAAGTAAACGACCTTACCGCTTCCAGTTTTTCTTTGCCAATTACCCACCCTTGGGTTTTATTCATGTCAAAAGTCATTACTTTTGATTTTGCTATGTTGATTTTCAAGGCATTTTCGTTTGCATGTCTTCAATACATTTAGCATCCTCTGTAGCCTAATTTTTGTTAGGAAAAGAAGAGTCATATAATCTGCATAAAGAAGAGAGTACATCTCGCCCCCTGTTGTCTTCGGGTGGTGATGTGACTTACTCAGGAGTCTTGGCATTAGGTCATTTATAAAGAAGCTAAAAAGGGTTGGAGCAACCACACAACCCTGTTTAACTCCTCTCTCTGTGGGGAACAGTTCTCTTTATTCCATACCTAGCTCTTGTCATGGTATCACTATAATAGGATTGTATTAGTTTTAACAACTTTGGATCCATCCCCATCTTATTAAACTTGTACCACAGTTTCTGTCTGTCATTTGTGTCAAAGGCACCTTGCAGATCAATGAATGCTACATATGCAGATTGTTTTTTATATGTATATTTTTTATAAGATGATAAAGCGAGGAACATTGGTCCATGCATGAATACCCATGTTGAAACCCCACTTGTTCTTCTCCCAAAATGCCCTCCCCCTCCATCCAGTTCCAGATGTGTCCTAGCAGATGTTTCCCATAAAGTTTGGATGTCAGGTCAATTAAGTTAATGGGCCTGTATGCCCCTGGATTTGCTCTGTCCCCTTTTTTATATATGGGGACTAAGATGTTATGTTTCCAAGAGGTCAGAAAGATGCTATTTTCTATCACTTATTCATAACATCTCTCGAAACTGTTGGCCGAAAGCTCAGGACCGATTTGAACAACTCAGCTGGTAACAAGTTCGGCCCAGATGCCTTTCCCAAGCTCAACTCCTTTATGAGTTGCATTACCTGTTCTTTGGAAACCCTATAATCTATCAGATGTTTCCTCCTTCCTCTCTAGGAGGGGACACCTCATACTGGAGCCCTTTTTTCCCTTCCATAGACACCCCAAATTTCTCACTACAATACTTCCAAACTGGAGCTGTTATATACACATCAGGCTTTGTTTCTATCCTATCTTTTCCCATCACTATTCTCCAAAATGCACGTGAAAACCTCTTTCAAGATGATAAAAACAATCACAAAGACTCCAGTCACTAGGATATGCCTGAGGGGCCTGATTTAGCCACCCTCCTGTATTTTTCTTGGTCCCAGCTGATCCAAAGACTGAGAGTGGTAATACTTTACAGTTATCCGGAAAAGTAGTTGCTTATCTGAGGATCTTGAAGCTCATTATGAATAGTAATGATATTTAAATATGAATTCCAATAGATATTTGAATATTTGATTATGAATGCTGACTAGATTGAATAAATAAAAATATTTATATTTTATTAGCATTAAGGCAGATATTAACAAAGTACGTGTCACAACAGGTAGATAGTATTTCAATTTTAAATATGAGTAACTTAAAGCCCTGAAGGGCTAAACCAGATTTTCAGGTGGGTGTATGTCAGATTTGTGTGCACATAATCTCTGGGTGCCCAAATGTAACTTTTTGTGTGCACCCATATCTTAATCTGGTGCAGATCAGGAGGTTTGAGTGAGACCTGGAGTTTGTGTATGTATGATCCTGTCCTTAAATGTTAAGTCCATGACAAATATATCAGTGATGGAGCTGAGAATAGAATGGACCTTCATCTCCAGTGCTTTGCTGCATCATATCATATGCCCTGCTATATCATAATGCTGCTATATAAATCTGGTATTATGAATCTGGGGCCCCCTGGGAATGTAACTCCCTGATGGGATTCATTCCCCCTTGAATGTAGGTCATTGTATAGGACCATCGGCCACACTGAGCTCTTCTACCAGTCTCTTGTCTTATCACAATGGTTGTGGCCAGGCGCAGGCGGGGCCAAGTACTGGGTGGGACTGCTTTGAAGTCTGTGTCAGAGTAGAGATCTGCAGCCTGGTTGGAGGTTGCATGCTGGAGTTTGGGGACAGAAGGCTACAGAGAATCAGCCTTTTGGGGAGGATCCCAGCCATTCCTGTCAACTTGTACATTTGTAAATAAATTATTATTATTATTATTATTTATTATTATAAACATTTATATAGCGCCAGTCGTGTGACCTGGTGCTGTACAGAACATAGAATTAGACGTGGTCCCTGCCGGTGGCTTACAATCTAAAAGACAAAGGGGGGGGGGAGACAGGGAGAGGGGACAGTGGGAGAGACAGGGGAGAAGACAAACAAACATTCAAGCGGATGTGAAGTCTCAGGTGCGTATGCTTGGCTTGGTTACAAAGAGGTTGGTAGCAGCAGTCAGCAGAGGAGGGCNTGATGTCTTTCCACCACATCAAGAAAAAGCCACTCCAGGCCCAGGACCTGCCACCAGAGTTCTGGGGTCAAGTTACAGGCAGGGAGGGCTGTGGCCAATATCCAGAAGCTTCCACTCTAGCCCCAGGACCCAGCATCATAGGTCCAGGACCATCATTCCTCGCACAGAGAGCCTTTTTCCGAACGCCCGAACCGAACAGGACCGAACCGAACGGCTGAACCCGAACACGGCAAACGAACCGAACAGCCGAACCAAACGGACGAACCAAACTGGACCAAACGGCCGAACCCCGATCTGTTCGCCCATCCCTAACAGGTAGTGCTGAGGGTTCAGTCATCTTTCCTCCGTAATTTCTCATGTGGTGTCCCGCAAGGTTCTATTCTGTCCCAACTCTTGTTCAACGTGTACATAAAGCCATTAGGCGAGGTCATGAGGTGGTTCAGAGTGAGTTGTCATCAATACGCTGATGACACTCAGCTGTACCTCTCATTTTCATCGGACCCAGGTCTGGCAATCTCTGTGCTTTCCCAGTGCTTGACAGCTGTGGGGGGACTGGATTAGGCAGAGCTGACTGAAGCTCAATCCTGAAAAGACGGAGGTAATGTTGGTGGGGAGAGCGGTGCGTGTGACTTCCACCATCATTGACAGGGTTTGTCACCTGCTGGTCTCCTAGGTGCAGAGGCTAGGAGTGCTCCTGGATTCCCGGGTCCGCTTGGATATCCAGGTGGAGACAGTGGCGAAGGGGGCTTTCCGCCAGTTACATATGGTTCGGCAGCTTCGGCCTTATGTCTCAGACTCCAGCCTGGCCTTCATCATTCATGCTTTTGTTATATCGAGACTAGACTACTGCAACACACTCTGCATGATGGTCCGGAGGGCTGCAGCTGGTAGAGAATGCTGCGGCCCGGCTCCTTATGGGGTTGGGTCACCAGAAGCACATCACACTAGTACTCCATTCTCTGCACTGGCTGCCTATCTTCTTACAAGGTGTTGGTTCTCACCTTTAAAGCCCTACATGGCCTTGACCCAACCTATCTGCGGGACCGCCTCACTCCCCGGGTCCTCGATCGGCCCCTGCAGTTCACTGGGGGCACATACTTGGAGGTCCCCCGAGTAAATCAGGGGACCACCATGGAGAGGGCGTTCTCAGTGGCCACACCTCGGCTGTGGAACTCCCTCCCAGGGGAGGCTCGCCTGGCCCCAGACCTGCTGACTTTTCATACGGCTTGTAAAACCTGGCTGTTCCACCAGGGAGGGAATGGGTGAGGGGGTGGGATGGGGGGAAATGGGACGATGAGGGGATTTTATATTATGTCATCTTTTAATTGATTTTTAATTTAATTATTATTGTTATTTTGTTTTGTTGTAAGATGCCCTGAGCCGCCTGTGGTCGGGGAGGGCAGGGTATAAGAGTTTTAAATAAATAAATAGATAAATAGTTTTGCTGGAAATAATGCAGCAGCATCACACTCCCATACAGTTTATCAGCTGCCTGAGTCTTAGGGATAGGGCAAAGTATACCAGAAGAGCAGAAGATAGGAAGACGGCTTTAAAAAATCACCAAGTTTATTACAAATTCTAAATCTTATCCCGATCATTTCTTTTCATTTTTTTTTTTATACAAATGAAGGTAAAAGTTGAACTTAGACCTGTAAGTTGTGGGCAACTGTACATTTCTAGCTGTATCTGAATGACATTGATAAGCCTAATTCATTTATTTATTAATGTTTTTCACTGTTACATTATCATCATTTACTGTAAGACTGGCAGAACAGTAGGGCACTTGACTCAGAAGGCTATATTCAAACCCTGAATCTTCGTGGGAAGGGCAGGGTAGAAACAGAATGAATGAATAAAATATAATATTTTCTTAATCAGCTGCCATATGATCTGTTATGGAAAAAATGCAAATGAATGGGATTGAAAAGTATTGAGCAACCTTAAAACATCATCTGCTCTTTGTCTAGAATATAAAAAATTATAAGAAATTATATAAATGTATTTTTAAAATGATATACACACTATATAAAAATGTTCAAGCCCCCAGTCCCTCAGTGTGAAACTCTCAACGAAGTGAGGTGTTCTCCCCACAGTGGCCTTGATTTTAGAATTACAGTATCCTGCACTTACTAGTGCTTATTTTCACGTACAATCTCACAGCGTTCAATGGGACTTCCTATAACATGAGCACTGTTTTTAGTCATAAACACATGGAGGGCAGTCCTTACTCCTTACCATTATAAGCTCATTTAGCTAGGGACTGGGTCTTCAACTATTTGGACAGGACCTTGGATATTGTGGGTTAAACAACAATTATTCTAGAAAACATCATATTCTATAATTGGTTTTTCACAGGCTAATTATGCTAGTCATATCATGTTGTCAGAACTCCTTAGTAGCATCCTGATACTGCATTAGGGCATTATAGTCTTAAACAAGTCCTGGGCATGCATTATTTTAGCAACACACAATGATCAATATTCTAGGTCCATCCCGAATTAAAAATTAGTTGTGCTGTGTTATTCTACAGTGCTAAAATAAGACACCATTTTTAACAGTGTTGCCACAAAGTGTGGGACAGTTGCTGTAGAACGCTTTATTATACAGAATAATCAGACAATTTAGCTTTCCATGGTAAGAGCGTGATGTCAATCCCATTATTATCAATAGGTGTTCAGCAACTGACATCAACAGAAAGAATGAACCATATCAAGTGAAACGTTGGTGAAGAGAGCTAGCCTGAGGCACAGAGCATGGAACACTGCGGAGAAGACACAGTCAGAGATTTCCCAGACTAATGTTTAACTGTTCAAAAAATCAGGCAGGTTACCAAAATATTGCACCATCCATTACGCTTCTTCTGTAATGTTAAATTAAAAGATTATTTTAGTTTAAATAGACATTGATCAATGACTGAAAGAACAATTCCAAAAGCTTGTTCCCATCGATTATTTAGCACATGGGAATGTGGCTGTACCAAAAAAGAAAAGGCTTTAAAGCTACTGAACTTTTAAAATAACTAATTTTTTTAGAGTTGTTATAAATTTCCTGTTTTTCTTCTTCCCCTGAATGAAAGCTATTGCTTGGGAAGCTGAACAGAATCGTACCACAATGAGACTGAACTATCATTTAACGGCAGAAGAAAATTATTTGGGCTAATGAACCACTGTCAATCCTCAACATTTCTCATGGACCACCTGTCCCTGACCACAGATGGCCACAGTATTGTGAATGCTCACCATGGGCTACACAAAGCAGTCATCGTCCGTCTCCACCAGCAAAAAAAAAACAACAAACCCACCTTAGGGAAAGACAGGTGAGGAGGAAGAAAACTGTGGGTAAAAACAGACGTGCGGGTGGCGTAGCAGCTCCCCAGACCTGCTGGCCCAGGGCAAGAAACCAAAGCCTACTGAACAAATCTGCCCATGGACAGAGAGCTGTCCCACATGGTCTGGATAGGGCAGGGAACTCAACAAACATGCAGGTGGGCCACTCGGTCCATGCCCTACTCCCAGCGCTCTGCCCCAATGACAGCGGGTATGGTGGGACAGAACAGATGTGCTGGCCTACTATGGCCTGCGCTGACCTGTGTGGGTGGCCATTAGCCCGGATTGTTGTGGTGGTGGTGGACCAGGTAGGTTGGTCTGCCCCTGGAGACTCATGGATCCAATTGGATTCCAGAATCCTCTGGGGGATTTACCCGCTGACCTTGATGGCCTCTCTGTCGATGGCCTCGTTGATCTGGGGTATGGTATATTGACTTGAGCCATCAACACTGTGGTACCCAGGTATCCAATTCCTCTACTGCGGCAGCACAGGTCTCCTTGGTGTACAGAGAACTCGAGGCAGCTAAAGTGGGAGGGCAGGTGGTTGGAGCACAAGTGTCTCTCAACTTCTGACAAAACCGACCGAGTGTGGCACAGATCTTTTTTGAAGGACTATGCCATGGTGGTGGCAGCAGCAAAGAAAGCTTTCTTTGCTGCTGCCACAGCATCTGCAAAGTGCCAACCAGCAGAGCTCTTGCGGGTGGTGTATATCCTGTTAAATCCTGGCTGCCCCCATCTGGAGTTAGAGTAATTAGTTAACCACTGTGATGAGTTTGCCACCTACTTTGCAGATAAAGTCACTCGTATTTGGATGGAGTTAGGAACTGCTAGTTTGAGTGCAGAGTCAGAGTCAATTCATCTCACCCACCAATGTGGAGGATGTGCTTGGAGTGGTGCGGGTGACCAGTTGTAAATTAGATCCATGCCTGTCCTGGTTGGTGAAAACAAACCACGAGACTTTGGGGCCGTTGCTGGCTGGGGTTGTCATGCCTCCCTTTAGGAGGGCAAGATGCCTGACAGCCTTAAAACTGTGGTCATCCAACCCCTGTTGAAAAAAAAATCTCTTGACATTGACTCCCCTGCCAGTTATTGCCCCATCTCTAGTCTTCATGTCTTCTAATCCCATGTCAGTCAGGATTTTGTACTGGGCATGGCACTGAGACTTCATTTGTGGCCTTTGTTGACAACCTTCGCTTGGCAATTAACAAGGGCAATTGTACTCTGTTGATTTTGTTAGATCTTTCAGCTCCCTTTGATGAAGTTGAGCTCAGGGGCGTAGCTACCGTGGCGCGGGGGGGGCGCATTTGAGCCCGGGCCCTGCTCTCTGGGGGGCCCGCAAAAGCCATGGGGCCCGAAAGGATCTGCCCGAGGTTGTTGGTTTTTTTGCCGAGGCTCCACCTGGGCTCCCCTGCCACCTTGGCAGGGGGGCCCAGGTGGAGCCGCAGCAAAAAAACAACCCAGCTGTACATGATGATCATGTTGATTGATAATGCCCCACCCCCACCCCACCCCTTCTCCTTCCACCGCCGCCGCCTGGGTGAGTCCACACTAGCAGCTACCCGTCGGACTCGGAGCCCCTTAGCCTCACCTCCACACGCACGCCTGGCCCAACGTCGCACGTTGCGTGTGTGTACTGCGTTCCCTGGTGTCGGCGTTTTTGCTTCAGCCCACCACGAGGCAGGCAGGCTGGCTGTTAGTTTGAGGCTCCCTGCCATCCCACCCCTTGGAGTCACCGTTCCTTGGCTCCCCCTGGGCCCGGGCAGCAGGTGGGACTCGGCTGGCGAGGTGCAGGGCACTGCCTGGCTCACGGGTCAGATCCTGTGCCAAAGCGGCGCAGCCTCCTTCTCCGGAGGTGCATCCTTCCCCCCGCAGCCGACTAGGCGGTTGCTTTAAAAGGCGCTGCTCCCCGCACCGCCCAGCCTCGGCAGCAGCAGCCACCCGGGCCCCGCACAGACAGCGCCCGGTGAGCTGAGCGCTTCTCCTCCTGCACCAGCTGCTGCTGCTACCATGCTGCGGTGACCCCTCTCCACGGCTTGGCTGCTGATCGTGCTGCCCGCCGCCTGCCTGGCCTGGTCTACACCAACCACTGGGCCGTGGGGGGGCCGGCCAAGGCGGAGAGGCTGGCCTTGCTCTATGGCTACAGGAACCTGGGGCAGGTAAGCGGCGCCCTGGGGGGGCGACTTGCTGTCCCTTGCCACTGCCAGCTGTCACTGGGGGTGCCCTGGAGAGGGGTGTGTGCTGCTATGGGGACCCCCCCCTTCCCCTAGAGCACAGGGCGCTGAGATGGCACCGAGCAGAGTTCAAGGGGGCTTTCCCCAGGCAAAGCAGTGCGAGTCAATTCTCATCCTGCCCCACGGCTACCCTGGGTGTTTGCAAACTGCTGGTTCTCTGGGAACTGGAAGTTTGAAAGTCCTAGCTGAGTCCAAGGAGGATCCCTAAGTCACTCGCTCTGGATGCTGCTGCTAGAGCATTTTGTAGAATCAGAATGGGCAGCAAGCTCATTGTGCCCGTGTGCCCTGCCCTCCCTCCCAGCTACCCAGTTCTCTCCCTCGCAGACACACACAACGCGAACTCCACTTTAACATCGCCTTAACCTTAACCTTTAGTATCTGCATGTTGCAGGGCTGCATAGGGCACCAATACACCCCTTTTCTGATTCATTTTCAGCAACGCCTAACTTTGCTTAATGGTTACAAACAGATGTACCAAACGGGCAATAGTTAGCTGAATCCTGACAGAAGGAGACCAGGCAGACTCCCTGGGGAGCTGCAAAGTGAAAATGAATCAATATTTAATTTTTGCTGAAGGAAAATGTGCCCGTATCCATTTAGACAGTTTATGAAGCTGTTTATATTATTTTTCATGCCCACTTTGTGAGGGAGCTAGATTGAGTGTGTGTGTGTGGGGGGGGGTTATTTTGAGAGGGGGGAAAAATAAAGCCCTGGTTTGTTTCACAAGTCATTGCTTGAAGGAAACTAACACTTTCTCGCTAGCAACTCGAATTGATCTCATGAGTAGAGCAACGAGTTGACGTGTGTGTGTGTTTTACAAGATCGTTCTGATTATTTGGTGTAAGTGAGAGGTAACCTGGGATTAATGCTCTTTAACATTCATTAATGTTAAATGCATGTTAAGGTCCCATCCCTTAAGCCCTGCCCACTTTGGAGTTTTGGACCACGCGCGCGCATAGGGGGCCCATAACTGAGACTTGAGCCCGGTCCCTTCTCAACCTTGCTACACCCCTGGTTGAGCTGCGTGATCTGGCTTGAGCATATCTACTCAAGCCTAGCTGGGAGAACCCAGAGGGTGGTGATGGGCAGTGGCTCACTGTCTCCTTGGAAACTCCCTTGTGGGGTCCTGCAGGGCTCCATCTTGTCCCTGCTCCTGTTCAATGTGTATCTGAGGCCTCTGGGCAAGATTGTATGGAGATTTGAAGTCAAGTGCCATCAGTATGCTGATGACATCCTACTCTCTCTCTCCTTTTCATCTGACCTAGGTTCTGCAGTCCTGGTGCTTACGCAGTGCCTGGCTACCATTGGGACTGGATGTGGGTGAGCCAATTGAAGCTGAATCTAGATAAGACCAAAGTGATGGTGGTTGGCTGGTGGATGGTGGTACTAGACATCTCCTGTGACCTGGGAGATGTAAGGACTCCTTTTATTGATGGGGTCCACTCCAGTCTCTTTTGGTCACTCAGGTTCTCAACCTTGGGGTGCTCTTGGGTCCATTTCTGCACCTGGATTGTCAGGTTGCAGCGGTGGCCAGGAATAGGGCTGAGACGAAAGCAAGTGTTCGCATTCTGCAGGAAAATACTAACCATTTGGGGGTGCTTGTGAGTGTCCATTGGTACTTCAGCAGTTTCCAGTGATTCTATGCTTCTGTCATTTTTTCCATTGTTTTCATCACTTTTGAGGAATTTTACAATAGTTTTACTGCAGTTTTACAGCACTTTATGGCAATTTCCAGCACATCCCCAGTGCTCAGCCAGCAGGTTTTCATCTCCACAGCCCCCAGGGTAGACACGAGAGATGCACATAGCTTGGAACTGGCCCATGGCAGCTCTGTTCAGCTTGGGAAAAATAATTTAAAATGGCAAAAACAGCAGGAAAGCCAGTAAGTTTCTGCATCGCATGAATTTTGGTGACTGCCCTGCTTCTGACAGTTCATTCTGGGAAATGTATTTATTTATTTATTAATATATAAATATATTTATATCCCACCCCATTCTTCCAATGGCAGAACAACAATCAAAAGCAAATACAACACAAATATCACAACAATAAAAGATTTAAAATTTAAAACAACAATAAAAGATTTAAAATTTAGAACAAATAATAAATAATTCAATATTCAATATTTAAAAACTCAATAAAAAAACTGTGCTAAAAGCATTTCACCATACCCAACCTGTCACAGAAATGAGAACAACCTGAGAAACAGGCCGGATTCTCATCAATAAAATGAGCTAATATTGAGAAAAATAAAATAGTACTTACCGTTGGGATGCTGGCTTCCAGTTCATTGGCTGCTCAATGCTCCCTGTCTCCACACTGCATTCTGCAGAGAGCTGGGCTTGCTCTCAGCCTCCCTGGCCATGCTGCACTCTGCAGAGCTGAGCTGGAACATAACAGTAAATTATCTCATTGGGGATGGGAGCAGGGAAACCTCTTCCCAGCTGTGCGCAACACTCTAATCAGTCCTCATTTCTAGGGGTACCAATATCAGGACAGCACACAACACACCCCTGATCAACCAGACCTGGACTGGGGTAAGTGTGAATTGGCCATCAAAAGTGACAGCCCACTTTACCTCGGTCTGGCATCCCTTCCACAGGCTGTGGCGGCTCTTAGCCTGGACTGTTCCTCAGGAATGGTCCTGAGGAATAGCCCAGGCTAAGGCCCGTGCCACCATCTGGTGGTCCCTTTTAAACGTGACGTTCCATACTAGAGCAGTTTAATCCATGCCCAATGTCATGTCTGAAAACACCCTATGCCAGAAGAAAGAGTAAAGTACTCAATTCCTGACATGAAGAATGAAAAGATTGGCATACTCTTAAAGCATGTCAGGGATGGAATAATAAATGATGCCAACAAGGCTCCAATTTTTGCTGTGATCATGGATACAACCCAAGATATTGGGGGAAAGGATCATCTCAACCAGGTGGTCCATTATGGGTGTCTCTAGATGAAACAAGGAGGGGAGGCTACCATGCCTTGGGTAGCCTTACCCCTCCCTGGGCACACAAGCCACCTGATGCAGTGGCTTGTGTGGGTGGTGGCAGTCAGATGTTGCTACACAACATGTCCTTGGAAAAATTCCGAGGACATGATACAGAGCAGCCTTACCTCATATGGGGTGGGCTGCACACGGCTGGGCACTCTGTGTGGATGGGTCCCTTCTGCCCACTGTGGGGTGAGTTCCGCAGCAAGGCCATGAGTGACAGGCGCTGGCGCTCATCGCATGCAGCCACATCATGGCCATGGGCAGGCTTTAAATCCAGATGAGGGAGGGAGTCATGGCATAGACAGGGCACGCATTCATGCAGCCGGCGCTGTGGCCCTTCCTAGCCATGGCAGCAGCTCTGACAGTGGCCATCCTCCCCCCCTCCCCCCGACCTCCCTGAGACTGTGTGGCTGGCTTCCCACACTTGCCTCCCTGTGTGGCAGCAAGAATTGCCCACCAGGGTGGGAGGGGCACATAGGGATCAGGCGCACAGAACTTGTCAGGCCCTATGTGTCTACTGAGACTAATGGAAATGGGAAGCTAATAGAGACATGAACAAATGTGTCCTTCTTGGGCTTTGTTGAAGTAGGGGACCAATCAGCTGCTGGTCTGACATCGTATTTTATGCAGCATTGAAAGTAATGGATGAAATCTGCAAGTATGAATAGTGTATATACTGGTGTGCAAGCTAGAATTATAGCTTAAGAACCAGAAGCAACTTATGTCCACTGTGCTACCCTCAACTTAAATTTAGCACTGGATGATGCTGTGTCAGATGTCCCAGAAGTGAGAAATTTCTTTGGGGTAGTAACCATCACTACACCTTCTTTGCACACAACATTAAGCGATGGCGTACGTTGTCCTTGTTTGCATCTGAGTCGCACTGGCACATCATACTGAAGAAGAGACTGTGTACAACAAGTTGGTCATCACGATTTGACTCTGTAGTGGCCCTTCGCTACTACATCACAGATATCCTCAAGGTGCTGTCCAAGGTAATACTCCTGAGCAAGAAGAATGAAATCTTGGAGCTAACATCTCTGAAATCTCAATTGAAGCAGTTCCAACTTGTTTTTCTTGTTGTACTGCTCACAAAAAATTAGAATCTATCAACTGTGTTTCAAAGCTGCTGCAGTCTCCATAGTGTGGCCTCAGGAAAGCTGCAACTCTTCTCCAGACTTCTCATACTAATTTGGAAGAGGACAGAAGTCAGTCTGACTCCTTCCACAAAACTGCTGTTGAAATGACCAAAACTGGGGAATATCTCAAGAATTTGAAAAGCAATGCGTGCCAAGGATGAAGAAGTTCCAGGATGATCTGTGTGAGGACCAAAGACTAACATCTTCAGAGGGAAGGTTCAGAGTTAATGCATTTTTCACTACACTGGACAGAGCCTCCTTGCAGTTGAAAACAGTGCTTTGAGGGCACAAATGAAGTGATTTCTACATTTGGTGCTCTTCAGTATAAACACTGACATCAGCTACTGATGATGAGTTGCATGCAGCTGAGGAAATTCTGGTCAGGCAATATGACACTGACTTATCACCCTCTCTTCCTGGCTAATTGTTATCATTCACATCATGCCCAAAAACATAAAATTCCAAAAAATCAATGGTAAAGGAATTAGTTGCACTGAGGATGACCGAGAACCATGCTCTTTCCTCTGGTTTCCCCAATATCTGCACTGCATGCCTACTTTTCTTGACCATACTGGGGACAGCAGTAACCTCTGAGCAATCAAAATTAAGAGCTATTTGAGAAGCTGTGTGTCCCGAGAAAGACTCAGCTGCCTGGCTTTGCTGTACTGTCCACTGAAATAAACATGTAAGGAAGCTGGACTTTTTCAAAATCACAGACATATTTGCAGAGCTAAAAGCACAGAAAGGACCCTTGCAGTAGGCCAGTTTGCATTTTCTTTCTTTACCATATAGGTTGACAGTGTTCTGAAATAAGGAGCTGCACCGCGGAAAGGGAGGAGGAAAGGCAGTGGGACAGGGGAGAGGATGGTGGCAGAGCAGGGGTGGGAGACAAACTTGATTTCTTACACCTGGGCTAGACCCCTGACCAAATGACACTTTGCCTACCTACTCCAGGCAAAGTACCGCATTACTCCCCTACCACTGCATTTGAACATTGCTGCCACAGAGCCATTTCACTGTTGTTCCACAGCAAGTAACTCCAGATCAAGCAAGTTATTTGCCACAGAGCTACAGTGAAAATTTCCCCATATCTGCGTGACCAAATCCTCATAAAAGCTCTTAAATTGCTCTGATATTCACTTACACATACTGCACCTTTTCCCCTTAGTGAAAGATCACTCTCCTCTCATGATCATTAATGCTGACAGAATCACTCTGAGTGGAAGCATTTAGATAACCTCTCTATATTGCAGCAGCATTGATTTCTTTATTTATAGTCCATTTCTTATGAATGGGTGTCTAGCACAGCCTGGGGCAATTTAATATCCCCTGAAAGTTTGTTTTATAGTCTAACTGCTCTAATAGTTATTAAATATCCGCATGAGTCTCTCAACACACAATCATACTGCTGACAACGCAAAATGCCAACAATATGATTCTTCCTTTGGGAAAGATAGCTGCTGTAAAAAATATATATATTGCAAAAAAATGGTTTTGCTATAAAAAGAAATTAAAGAGGGTAAAGTCTTGCTCCCCGAGTCAAACTCCTCTTCCCTCCCCCTTTTGGTTGGGGTCCCCCAAGGCTCTGTCCTCGGTCCTTTCCTCTTCTCTATTTAGACCCTGTCCCTTGGCAAACTTATTGCCTCCCACGGATTCCGATATCATCTCTACGCTGATGACACCCAACTCTATCTTTCTACCCCCTCTCTCTCCTCTTCTGTCAACTCACGCCTCGTCAACTGCCTCTCTCATATCTCTGCCTGGATGTCCCGATGTCAACTCAAGCTCAACATGGCCAAGACCTAACTCATTTTTCCTCCCTCCTCTTCCTCTCCCTCTAACCTGCCCATTTGCATCGATGGAGTCACTATCTGTTCTCCAAGCCTGTAGCTTGGGCTTCATCTTTGACACGCACCTCTCTTTTAAACCTTACATTGACTCTGTGGCCAAATCCTGCCGATTCGCCCTCCATAACATTGCTCGGATCCGCCCCTTTCTCTCTACCTCCTCGGCCCAAACCCTTGTTCATGCCATGGTTATCTCTCGCCTCGATTACTGCAACCTCCTCCTTGCTGGCCTCCCTCGCTC